>JAPKLW010000544.1:352407-400948 GCA_026898455.1 Plectranthus barbatus | reverse complement strand
ATATATATATATATATATATATATATATATATATATATATATATTCTAATAACATTATCCTCATTCTCAATTATTTAAATTTCTTTTGAGATTCTCATTAAATTTATAAAAAAGTAGTGGATTCAAATAATTCATGAGCATAAATTAAATACCTTATATTTCCTAATTCAGCAAATAGAAAAAATTACTAAAAGAAAAACTATTACAATAAATATTTATCGAATAATATTATAATCAAGCTAATGAATTGATCGATTAATCCACACTTCCCATCATCATTATTCTTAGTGTTCTTATTTGTGGTTAATCATGGAATCTTATGATGCATTTCTATATCGTTGCATTGCATGGACTTTTCTTCTCCATCTATTTCTGTGGACATCATTTATAGTACACATGTTGGGGCTCGAAGAAAATAAATATGATTCTCATTATTTGATAAATACCAAAACTCAATTATGATTTCTAGTTTTGTAATTTCATTGCAAAAATTTTTTAAAAAATATTTTTATGGACTATAATATTTAGTTTATTTTTCTAGTTTTAGTCATTAAGAAATGTTTATGTTCTAATATGATTGCAAAATATCTTTTAATTTATATAAAGTTTGTTCTCATGAACTATAAGATCTAGTTCATTTTTCTAATTTTAATTGTTAAGAAATGCTTATGTTCTAATTTCATTAGTAAATATGTTCTACTTTATAAAAAGTCTTTTGTGATGAACTATAATATAATTGGTAAATATAGTAATTGTTTAAACCATCTATTCCACCATACCCTACAAGGGTTACAATGGTAGTGCGTGCCCATAACTTCAGCCAATGCCAATTCATTAGTTGTAGTTCTTTCATAGACCTTATCATGAAAGAAAAAAGTATAAACATGACATTTTAATTGCTTTAATACTTACCTCTTCACCCCATTCCGTAAAACTATCCACATATCATGTTAGTGGCTGTGAAGCTAGGAGTTCCTTGATCAACCTATCGTCAGTGATCTTTGTGAAACTTCCAATATGTATTTTACTAATGTTTTGAACATGTCAAAATAATAATAATAATAATCATAATAATAATAATAATATGTAATAATTAGCAGCAAATGAAAAATGACTAAGAATCACCAATAAGTTTATTTACCTCATTTATGTTGGGCCTGTCTTCGGCTGGCTGACACTTGCCAACAAACGGATAAGCATCTGCTGGATACAATCCATGACGTTGGATATATCGAAAGGCATTAGTATATGAATTCGCCAAACCATGATCCGACATGATTTGATCTTCGCCAATGTCTTTGGGAGGAGGATATTCAACGTGTAAACAGTTCAAAAGCTCCTGAACGGATGCCTCACGAGGCATTTCCTTATGCTCGACACATTGATTTGCATACATTACATTTGTAATGGCTAACGCAAAACAACTGGCTAAAACAAATGAAAATTATCTCAGCCTCAAAATAATTAATTTTTTTATAACTGGATACAAACCAAAGCATGTCAAAATATATTAAATAGAGTTATCTGTCGATATAATTAGGAATTTAGGGAGCTCCTTTATAAGTTCTAAAACGTACTAAGTCTTTAAATTTATATTAAGCCATAAATCATAAATACTATGCAATTCCGCAATATAGAGCTTGTACTAGTATGAGTCCCTTCAATTTAGTAGAGTTTATAATTTTTTTTTAGCTAAAAAGTTGGAAAAAAATAAAATCACACATTTGCGTGCCATAAATTGCTCAAGTGTTAATATATATATATATATATATATATATATAGATATAGATATATATAGGGGGCTGATCTGGTGAGAAGAGGGTTTAACGTGAGAAATGAGAATAAATCTCGTCCATAGATTTGACAACATCAACGATCCAGATTGCATACAAGCTTCAACAAAACGCGCGGCATTTTATCCTCATTTTACTTCATTTAAGGGCAACATAGTCATTACGAACGTACAGGGCGCAAAAGTTGTGTTTTGTTCATTTTATGTATTATATACTTCATTTTATCTTAGTTATACTTCATTTTATCTCAATTGCGAATCATTATAAAATAAATTCGATTCGAATTTTGATGTTACACGTGACTTTCATTTTATCTTAGCAGTTCTTCATTATATCTTAGTTATTCTTCATTTTATCTCAATTGTGATTCATTATAAAATAAATTCGATGTGAATTTTGATGTTACACGTGACATGCATTTTATCTTAGCAGTTCTTCATTATATCTTAGTTATTCTTCATTTTATCTCAATTGTTGTTCATTATAAAATAAATAAAATCAATTTTTTGGAAAAAATGATTTCAATTCTCTTCATTTTATCTCCTATATACAACATTAAATGAAAAAAATCAAATTTTTAGAAACAGTTCTTTTCATTTTATCTTCTCTATACTTCATTAAATAGAAAAGATTAAATTAAATAAAAATAAAATCAATTTTTCAGAAGAATATGTTAAGTTCATTTTATCTATTTAAAACTTCATTAAATTAGAAAATTTATTTAAATAACAAGACAATCGAAATCTTATGAAAAATCGAAAAGAAATGGAATTACAGATCCAAATATGTAAAATTGAAGTTCGCGGAGGATAAAATGAAAATGAAAATTATTTGAGGGAGATACCATCAGGCTAAATGACAATGATACCCTTAAATATGTAAAAATGAAGTTCGCGGAGGATAAAATGAAGACGGAAATTATTAAAGCATGACCGCAGATCTTGTGAAATCAAAGGCTGAGATTTATTCTCATTTTTTATATTAACATCTATTCTCATATATATAGAAAAAAAATCTCATATTCTCTTTCATCTCAAACTCACGTATTTTTTTCTTCAACATATTATCTCTCCTTTAATTTACTCATAAACTTGAATTAATCATATCTCACTCAATTTAAATTATTTTTTAACTTACCGTATATCAAATTAAAGATAATTTAATTATCTTTCAAACGAAATCACTATTGCATATGTTTCGAAAAAGATAATCGTAGTAAAAATAAGATAATGCAACTATGCATATGTTGATAATGCATATTTACAAGCTTAATAATGCAACTTACATCTGAAAATATATAAACATGCAAATGCATTATCTAAGCCTGTAAATATGCATTATATAAGCCTGTAAATATGCATTATATACCCTTGTACAGTTGCAGTATAATAATCACAAGAAAAACGTTTATTGAAACTCCCCTGTCGTGGCTTTATTCATGTCTATGGTTGTTAAATTTTGCTGGGCTGCAGTGGGAACACTAGATGGTATCATAGACACAGTGTCGGCAGCTCATCCCATAGTGCCATTGCTTAGTCTGTTGAAGCACAACGGTAGGCTTATCGTGGTGGGCACCGGTCCTCCTCGTTGTACTTTTTCTGGCACACCGAACAGCGCGCACGGCACCCTCATAAATTATTACTTCTTTTTTTTTGTTCCTCCTCCTGTGTTTCTTCTTGGGCGGCGATTGAAGTGCGACAGCAAACAGTGGAGGCGAGAATTTAATCAGCAGGTGGTGGTGGTGGTTTTAGAGAGAGAAGCGTAGATCCACAAAAAGGGTATTGGAGAGAGAAGGGGGGACGTGAGCTCCAGTAGAGAAATGAGAAAGCTTGAGAGAGGGGTTTTGCCATTTAAATTTTGGATAATTTTACCCTTAATTTGCAACTTTTTTATTCTACCGAATGCAGTTTCAAAAATCACACCCCAAAATGATCTTAACCGTTCATATCATGTTTTTAATGGCCCAGATTCATTCTCATCTCCCATCTCAGGGGGTACTTGTCACTTTAATGCACCCCTATATCTATATATATATATATATATATATATATATATATATCATATTTCTAAAAAAATTGATGAGGTCACACAATTATGTTAAATAATTTGTTACGACATAAAGTAAACTATCATAAGCATTTATTTTTAAAATAATTTTACTATATAATTTTATAAGTTTGTGAATCTAAATAACTCAAAGAATATAGCTTATTTAAAATAATAATTAATATTTAAGAAATCAATCATTTCTCAAATATTCTTTTAAAATATTTATTTAAAATAATATTTCTTAGTAGTAAAAATATAGGTATATCATTTGTGTGACATAAAATTTAAATAAAAAATTTCATCTAAATATAAAATAAGTCTATAGCATAAAATAGTTGATACTTATTTTTTCAAAAATTAATAATTAACTATATTAAAAAAATGGACTAGCCTGTCGGGCCAACCTGCGACTCGGCGGGTCTAGCCCGTTTAACCCGCTACCCGTTTAGCCCGGACCATTTAGTCCAATTTTTTATCGGTAAAGAATTTTTCGATCCTAACCCTGTATTTAGCTCGGGTTATTCGGGCCAACCCATCAGTCCCGGGCTAAATTGACATCCATAATTCAACCTAGTTAACTCTATATATCTATATATATATATATATATATATATATATATATATATATATATGGAGCAGATCCAGTGAGAAAATTCTTAACGTGAGAAAGTGAGAAAGATGTTTGTTTGCATTCACGGCATTGCTTGATTGTATTCAGGTCGTTGCTTGATTGCAATGTTGCATGATTGTGCTTTAGTTGTTGCTTGATTATTTTGTCGCTTGATTGCATTTTAGTTGTTGCTTGATCACTACAAGAAAAATAGTAAACAACAACAGTGAATAGACAACACTTTTTGTTGAAAAGTGTTGTCGTAGACCTAAAAAGTGTTGTTAAAAATAAAAGTGTTGTCTTTTAGCACACAAATACGCTAAAAGACAACACTTTTACTGAAGCGTTGTTATTTATGTGTTGTCTAATTATCGGAAAGACAACACTTATAATTATATGTTGTTATTTATGTGTTATTATTTTATTTTTTTATTTTAATGTGTTATTAATCTTTCTTACGTTTATGTGGAGAAGGCTCACAAATTCACAATTCACCTACGCACTCTTGCCCGCCCCCATCCGCATCCACGCCCTTCCTACGTGCTGCTGCTCCGAGGGCTCTCCGACCAGGGCCGCCTTCTCTCGCCACCCCCATCAGCATCCACGCCCTTCCTACGCGCTGCTGCTCTGAGGGCTCTCCGACCAGGGCTGCTTCTCTCGCAATATTTCTGCAACTGGTCTGTGCCTTCGCCTAACCCTAATTCTTATCTATTTATTTATTTTTCAATCGCTGGAGGTTGACATTTAGGATTTTGATTGATGCTTATATTTCGTTTCATGATGATGATGAATAGCAGTTATTTGAGTTGGGTAATGAATTTATTTATTAGGGAATGCGACTGCATTGATAGTGGAAGATGTAGTTATTCCCAACATTTCCTATTGCTACTGGTCATGAACGGGAAGAGTTGGAAGCGGGCTTCAAGTTAGTTTTTTTATTACATTTATTTTTAGTTTGATGCTTTCTGCTTCATCAATCGTTGACAATATTTTTGTTTGGTTGTCTTTTTCTTACTTTTTAATATTTTCATTATTTATTTTATTAGGGAAAGGACATTCTGAAAATCTACTATCCATCGGGTTCATTTGGAAAGAAACTCAGTACTGCATCTTATGAATTTCTTTTCTAATAATTTTCATATTTTTCATATTAATTTGTTTTGGCTACTGAACCATTTTGAGATTTATTGAGAAGTTGATGTGTTGCTTAAAATATATTTAAATTAAATACTAAGGGTGCTATGAAATGTTTGCAATTATATATCGGCCATGTATCCTTAACTAAGAGATTGTTGAGTGTTTAGTTTTTTCTCAGATGTTTAACAGAATGTTGTTCACATTCTCCATTATATAGGAACAAAGTGTACTTAGGTTCCCGTACTTTTCAGTGTTTTTTAATCCAGTCCCTATCTTTTTTTTTTTAATAACAAAAATGCATTTACTGAAGCTAATGGAGTCAGTTTACTAGTTTATTTGTCTTAATTTATGAATGATATATAATTTCCATAGTACTCTGTAAAATTTGGTGCAATTTAGCTTGTTATGATTCAGGGACATGATTTTGAAGTTATTGGGTGCAAGCTGTAGTGGACGTATTTATTGCTACTCCATGTTTTATGTAACAAATTTAAATATGGGGTATTTTTAAAACTCAGCTCTCTTCTGTTGGCTTTGAAGTAGTGAAGAGATCCAGAAATATAAACATAATTAAGGATGAAACGCATATGGTATATATATAACTTTCCTAACATTTTTTAAAAAAAGAAAGAGAAAAGATAAAAATTAGAACCATAGATACATCTGATGATATTATTGTTAAGTTGTTATCATTTATGTTGGAAAGTTAGGCAACCACATTTAGGTTTGTTTTTGTTTATATGAAATTGTATGTTTAGGTAAACTAATCTGGAGTCGTTTTCCATTATTATTTTGTTGTTGGTATATTATGAAACAAAACAAGTCTCTGGTTTTCTCTTCACCTCTAATTAATTATTCTAATTTATAAGAGGAAAAAACACTACATTATAGAATTTTACTGAATTGAGAAGAAGATAAAGATAGATGAACGAATCCTAACTTCCAACTTAAATTTTTCTTTCTCTTTTTTATTTTTATCTTCTCAGGTTGTAGTAGTAGTTTTCGTTGGTTGCGTTGATACAAGTGTTACTGAAATCAAAGAGGTTGTTCTCATTCATAATCGCTTAGCAGGTATCCCCTCTAGACTTGAGCTTTTTTGTGTTATCTCATTTTGCCATGTTTATCTAATAAATGCTAATTATATGATGCACCACGTGAATATGATTTTATTTACTTATAACATCTAAATTTAGGTTTATTGATGTGAAAAAAATTATAAATTAAGTATTGTTTATGAGATTTTAAATTCTTGAAATGCAGATAATATAAATTGAGGTTTATTGTCTATTTATAATGTATTATCTTTTTGATGAACAGTTCAACAATAGGAGCTACAATATTATGGATATTGATGATGCTCGGATGGAATGGGCAGATACAGTACAAGATTATATGTATGCGTAGCAAATTTGAGAAATATTAGACGAATCATTCTATATTTTGAATTGTGATTTTTGGATGTAGATTGACTTTGAATATTTTTTAGTGTTATTGAAGATGAGATGTTGGGTACTTTTTTACAGGATTAATATTAATATGTTTGGTATTTAGGAATATTGTTTTTGTATATTTATGAGTTTAATACGATGATATGGATTTTGAATATTGTGATTTTTGAATTTGATTATACATTAAATATCGATAATATATAGATCAATTGTAGCAGCTTACGACAACGGTTTCAAACCGTTGTCTTTTTCTGACATACACAACAGTTTAAAATCGTTGCCTTTTCTATAATAGACAACAACTTTTGTAGACAAGACAACGGTTTATAACTGTTGTCTTTTCTACAAAAGACAACGGTTTAAAACCGTTGTCTATGCTAAGAAAAGACTATACTTTTTTTTCTAAACGACATCGGTTATAAACCGTTGTCTTTTGTAGAGAAGACAACGGTTCGAAAACCGTTGTCTTTCAGCGCATACTTTTAACAACACCCCCTACAACAACACTTCGAATACCCTTTAACAACAGTTTTTAACCGTTGTTGTTCACTGTTTTTCTTGTAGTGGATTCAATATCAACCATTGATTTTTTTAGATATGATGGACATGATTCATTCTTTTTTCTGTCATGGTATTTTTTTTTACATGATCCCTCCTCTATAAATATATATATATATATATGCTAGGTTTGTCCTAGCTAACCCTAAAAAAAATTAAACTGCATGAAATGAACTTGTAGAGTAATAAAATAAAGAAAATAAAACAAAGCAATTACATAAGAGGATTTTAAATTTGGAATTTTACTTCTAAAAATCTGGTTATTAAATCTGACTAGTTCATAATCGTGATTTTTATAAAATCTTGATTTTTGTTCCTAACAATAAATTAGAATACATTGCATAATATTTAGTTTTATTTATGCATGAGGAATTATTAAAATTAATAATCACCATAGTGAAATTTCAATTGTTGTGGAACAGAGGATTTGATCTGATTTTATGAAAGATATAAATACTAAAGTCAATGAAAACAATAATAAATTAAAAAGAAATCATAATCAAATATGTTATTTGTTGATGAAATAGATATAGTACCATTTGTTATATTAAAAAATTATTTACAAAAATATTTACAAACAGAGGAATTTCATTTATTATTTTAACGACATTATTAATATCAAACTCTATTTTAATATCATTATATTCTTTTCGATTTTTTTTTGTAATATGGTGTATTTCAATATAAAAAACATTATAATATTCTACTGTGTCGAATTCACTCATAAAATATTATGCATTCACAAATTACCTAGAGCTAGTTTACGTGTGCATGTGTGCATAATGAATAGACATGTCAATTACAATTCTGTAGAATATTAATATACATGTGAAAAAAAAATGAATACGTTAATTTATTTGTATATGTGTATATTAATATACTATGCTATGCTATGTTATATATGTTTTATTTTGCTACAACACCAAGTCAGAATTCCCATTCTAATTTCATTGTATATGAAATATATGTTGTTTCGATTTTTGTATGGAGTTTTGATGTTTTGTATAAAATGGTAGTAATAAACAGGGAGAAAAGAAAAATAAAACATACTTATAAGAAAAATGAATTAACAACATATTTGCGACGGGCAAGATGGTTGCAAAAAAATTGTCCAGCAAATGGAGACGAATTAGCAACGCAAAAGCGGTTGCAAAAACAGCCCAACAAATGGAGACGATTCTCGACGTAAAAGTGGTCGCTAATAATTTGCGACCACTTTCCGTTGAAAAATTTGGTCGCGACAAAATAGTAATCGCTAGTCCGCCGTGAAATTTTGCGACTATACGGGATCTTGTTGATCACAAAATATTTAACGACATTGGAATTTGTGACGGTCAAATTTGGTTGCGAGTCTGTCGCAAAATCAACATATTTGTTTTGCGACAAAATATGTTGATTTTGCAATGGGTTTTTCCGTCGCGAATTATTCAGTTTTTTGTAGTGATATTTTAGACTCAAAATACGAATTCTTATGTGCGTAATTTCAAACACGCTATCAAAAATTGCGAAATTTCGATTCTCAATTATTATTTATAATTTAGTTATTGTTTTGTTGAGTTACGTTTATGAATTCAGGATTGTAATTACAAATTATACAATAGATTTCGATTCTCCAATTTTCTCTTTTTTGAATTTTTATGGAAATTTCATACTTTTGTGTAAGTAAACAGCTTGAGCGCTGAAACGAACAAGAAGTATCGGGAAACAACGCGATTTGGATACCGTGGTATATATATTTCTCGCGTACGTGTATGTTTGATAAGTTTTTGTGAGACAGTTCGAGTTTTTTAATATATTAATTTTGAATGGAATTCATGAGAGATGAGGGAGTCCGATTACATTAATTTAGTCATTATTTCCTAAAGAGGAAATATATGAAAATGGCCACTTTGGTTATATAAAAATCTTAAATAGCCATTCTTATCTACACATCCAAATAATAGCCAAAATAATGAAAATTGACTAAAATATCCTTATTATTGATTTAATATTTATATGGTTTTGAATTTTATGAAAAATTGAAATTATTAATTTTTATTTAATTACTTTATAAGTTTAATTTATTAAAAATTTAAATTTTTATAATTTAAATTAATTTTATAAGTTCAACCTAGGGTTCATCCTTCCCAATTAGGGTATATAATATAGTGAGTCAATAAATTTTACTTTTAATTACTTTCTTCAAATAATTTGAATTCTTTAAAATTATTTTAATATAAATAAAAAATTAAATATATTTTATGCGAGTTGGTAAATTTTTTTATATTGTGTTTGCATTTTTATAAAAATATTTAAACTAAAAAATATTATTAAATCTGAAAAAATGGGGATATTTCTGGAAAATGGCTAATTCTTGAATGTGTACATAATATTGGTTATTTAAGGTTTTAATATAGTCAAATAGGCTATTTAAGGTTTCCACTCTTTCGTCAATGTATCATTAATCTTGTCTAGACTAGACATGCATGGTTGTTGACTTCTATTTACACAAAATAAAATCTAAATTAATACTATAAAAATTCTTGCTACAGTCTATATTTAGTTAAGTAATCTATTATATATATATAAAAGCAAGATGTTTCAAGAAATTACAAAAATGCCTTTTTCCGCCTAAAAACATCACATCATATTATTATTTTATTAATTTTTTCTTTTTTTTTTTTTTAAATTTTATCTAATCCATCTATATTTTATCCATATATATATATATCCTTAAACTACTTAATTATGTGACAAGATTAATAAGTGATAAATATAGAGATATAACAATATTTAACTTATTATCAAATATATCTCATTCATAAAATACTACAACCTATAACCTATTTTTTTTAATCTATTATTAAGATAATATCTTATTGATCTAAATAAATTATAGGTATACAATAGATAATAAGTTAGAGGATATTATTTGTGCCAAAAAAAATTTTTCAAAATTACAAATATCTTTCTATAAGAGTTATTTTTATTTTAGTTTAGAATTTCAAACGATAATATAAATTAGGTAAAAACTTGATCATAATTCTATTATGTTGGATCATTTTTTTGGAAGGTTGAATTATAGAGTGTTGAGGTTCGTTTTGATCGAAAGTTGGAGCCTCGAGAACTAGAGGAGAACGTAATAGGAATAGACGAACATACAGAATGAATAATCGAACAAGTAAAGAAATGAAATCAGTATATTTTTAGATACAAAGGACTTGTTTCTATTTAAGAAGCCTTTCTGAGCGGAAAAAGTAAAAATCCCCGCTTCCCGTGATGCCGTGAAGGGGTATTTATAAGAAAGGGATGGTTTTTAGGGTTCCCATGTTGTTCTCAACTGTTTGGGTGAGGTGGTCGCGAACTTCGGGGCGGCTTGCCAGCGTGGTGGTTTTGACGGCTCCGATATTTATGTGAAGTGACCGTTTGGCACGTCGTTGGTTTATTGGCAATGGCGGTTCAGTTTTTCCGCATCAGACCTCTCCTTGGCTTGTTAGGTTGGGGGCGGTCTTGATCGAACTGCACTGAGTAACCATCGAACCACTCTTCCTTCGAACTGTTCTTCTGTAGGTAAGCCTTGACTCGAACTGGGTCTTTTATCTGTTCTGGGTCCGGTACGTTATGGAGCTCCGGCCCAGCAGGCTTTTCGGGTCAGGTCTGATCCATGTTACCAACAATAGCCCCTTTGACTTGGCTGGCCGAGGCCGAAGGAGCCTGTCAAGTCAAAACATAATGATCGGACTTCAGTTTTAGTTCCCAGATTTTGGCCCTTCGGACTACCTCGAGGGTGGTCCGGTTTCATTAGAGGTGCTCGTGAGCGCCCCTCAGTTCGGGGGCCAGTTCCTCTGTGGGGGCCCCCACCCGCGCAGCCCCGGGAAGCTGCTGCGGGTACCGTTTACCACGGTCCCAACTCCGTGGTGTGAGTTTGGGCAGTTCGGGTTCTGCCCTTTTTTAATGTTGGCCATCTGGTTAGCCCCTGCGAACTCAAATGGTTCGTATTCGGGGTCTTGTCGTAGGATCTAGGGGCGTAAAGCCCCCGATAGATCGCTCGAGGTGTGTAAGCTTTAGTGGTTCTTTTCGAACTCTAAGAGATAATTTTGAATTTTGGCGGCAAAAGGCTGATGGCGGTTTAGTAATAACCGCGTGCGGTTTGGGCGGTTTTGGGGCAGTTGAAGGGGCGTTTGAGTATAACTTCCCATCAATGCGTCATTTTCGTTACATTTCCCAATACATATTTCTCTCTCTTCCGTTGGCGATTTCCGGCGATTCGATGGTGCTCAATCCAAATTTCAGGTGGTTGAATAGCTTCCTTGAGGTTCTTCGACGCTTCCTTTTGCTTCAGGTAGTGGTTTATTTCTTCCCTTTTTATTTCGTCTCGCCGGTTACTTAGCCAGAGGGTTTACTGGGGTTTTTGGTTGATTATGGGGGCAATGGGCTGACCGGGGCTCTTTTTTCCCCCTCTCATGTTTTTAGGTTACTTCTTCTTTTTCTTCAAGACTTTGTTTAATCATCAAGCTATGGGTTCTTCTGATTCTGATTCACAAGATCGCCATGGCTCCGCGCACTCAACGCCTCCCTTCACTCCATCTCCGGCCAGAACTCCCGGCGACCATGTAGTCGGGGGCCCAGATTGGAATCTGGTGTTCCAGGGCCACGAGAGGGCCAATGTGGGTATGAGCAGGGCGGAGTCGTCCTCGAGTTCTGAATCGGATAATAGGGTGTTATCCGAAATGTTTCGTGGGGTGGAACGAGCGCTGACCGGTGGTGAGGCCGGTGGATCAGGTAGAGCTGTTGAAGATGTGGTTGCTGAGCCCGAACTCGCAGGGGATTACGTACTTCCCCCAGATTGGCGAACCCATAGGGTATTGGGTGCTGTGTCAACGGTTACTCGGAGTGTTTTGACGGCTCTGGCAGAAGTAGTTCCAGTCAAAGATGTGAGATACCGAGTTTCGAGGGTGGAGAATCGTTGTTTTGACCCCCCTCCCAGTTTCGTGGCTTTTTACACTGCTGCAATGGACAATGGGGTTGGTCTTCCTGCGCATCCCTTCTTCTCAGAGGTCCTTGCCTCTTATAACCTATCCCCATTTCAGTTAGCCCCGAACTGTTGGTGCCATTTGGTTGGGGTTCTTTTAGTATGGATGGACCTGGGTTTGGGGCTGCCAACAGTTCGCGAGTGGCACTATATGTACCGCTTCAACCAGTGTGCGGACAAGCATTACTATTACTTTACTCGATGGTCCACGGGGAGATCTAGCCTCATCAAGAAACCTCCGTCTAACTCGCCTGGGTGGTGGATCACGTATTTTTTCCTCAAGTTGAACGAGGGAGAACCCGAGTTCCTCAGACACGGAGGGGTGCCGATTCGTGGGTTTTCGATCCTCTCTTGTACCAACGTCTGTTCCTCTTAATTTTTGCTGACTTTTATTCCTTTCTGCAGATCATCCGCGGACCGAGCTTACGCCTGAGGAGCAGGCACGAGTTGATCGGGCGTACAACGTTTCGATCAGGGACAGGGAGTGGCTTGTGGTTCAGAACGGCCGCTTTATCACCGCGACTACCATTCTCAACGGCCAAGGTGTTCTTTCGAATCTGCCCGAAGAAATGACTCATCGCCGTCCTCGAATTCCACCGGAGCAGATGGCTAGAGCTCTCCGCGACAGAAAGAGGTCGCGGGATGAGGAAGAGGCCCGCCATCGCCAGGCAAATTCGCCGAAGCGTCCTACCGCGGAGTCGGATCGCCGCGATATTCCTCAACCCCCACCCCCGCCTCCGCACGGGGCCTCGCAGGAGAAGCATGCGGAGTCTTCGCGTCCGGCGGCCCTCGAGGTTACCCTGCATCAGGCTGACGACAGGGGTAAGTCTAGGGCGAAGGAGCCTGAACAGCTCGAACGTCGCAGGTGTCATCGATCCAGGGATCGGGGGACGCACCACGAGGAGTCGGGCAGGACTGTCGTAGCTACGGTGGCACCTCCGGACTCGCTAGTAGACCCATTCCTTGTGCGTGCGCGTCACCTTTTGCTGAACCCGTCCTCCGTAGATCAATCGGGGTCTGCCTTGGCGCGCTTGGAGCGTTATGGGCTTCGCCAACTGCAGGTATTGTTCTGGACTTATCTTCCGTGTATAATTGTTTTTGCCTAAGCCTTTGTTGTGGCTGGCAGGCTCAGATGGAGCTCGATGGTATTCGCCGCGAGCTCACTATCTTTGCGGAAAAGTGTTCCGAAGAGATTTACCAGCTTTGAAAAGAGTCCGACTCTTCGAAGAAATACGTAGATTCTTTGAACGAGAAGCTAGACGCGGCGGAGGAGAAGGTTGCAGAGGCGGAGTCGAGGCTCGAAGCGGCTCAGAAGGAGGTCGGGGCTACCCAGGCGGAGCTCGATGACTTGAGGAGGAAGCTCCGGCTGGCAGAGGCGGACTCGGCTAAGCTGCAATCGGACCTGAGGATAAGGAACGATCAGCTTCTCTCGCTCGACTCTCGCCTTAAGGCTCAGCGGGAGAGTTACGAGGCTGAGGTCCGAGGCTACAACGAGAAGGTTGCCTTGCTGCAGTCAGGGGAGGGCTTGGTTTTTGGGACGATTGTCTCCTCTCCGTATTTTTCTGAGACCTACGAGGTATTTCATCTTGAGGTATCTCGATTAGCTTGTTTGCTCCTAACTAATCTCCTATTAGACTCTTTATGAACAGATCGAGAGCGAGGTCCGGGGGAGGATCGTTAGGAAGTTCCCGGACCTCGACCTTGCTTTCTTGGATGAGCCCGAGCCAGAGGCGGAACCTAACCAAGAGCGGGAGGAGGAGTCGGAGTAGCGAGAGATGGATCTCTACTTGAAATGGCTCGAAGACTCCCGGGAGATTGATGGTGGGCAGACGCAGAACGTCTCGAGCTTCGATGCGAACCCGACTCTTGTCGAGGGTGCGGGCCCTAATCCGGATGGATCTGTTGTTTCATAGTCTTTGTTCACGAATTCGAGGACACTTTTATTTCTACTTTAGTATTTTGAACCATATTTCCGTTTGTGTTTGGGATGCTTTTATGAATTTCCCGCCTTCCTTCTGAATTCGTGTGGTTCGTCTGATGTGCTTAGTTGATCTGCAAAACGTGATAGGAGGGGTGTGTAGCGTCGCCCCTCCGATGCTTAAGTCAGTAACTGCGTGTATTAAAATAAATCGAAAATGGAAAGCAGAATGTACTGGAAAATGTTATCTGCTTGGAGTTTTGAGTCGTCCTCCGTTGTTGAAGTGCGCTTTTCGTTGTCAAGAATCCACATGAGAGGTCATGTCCCTGCCAACAAAGTCGCGAGGGCACGGCATCGCCCCTCCGACGCTCAAGTTAGTTAATGTTTGAGAAAGAGAAAAAATTAATGAGTATTTAAATCGTAGGGATGGATTTTTTAGGGGAGCGTATCTGGGGGAGCTTAGTTTGCTGACTTCTCTCCTTTAGAAGTAGTATTTCTTCAAGTGTTTTATGTTCCAGCTATTCCCTATTTCTCTTCCGTCATGGTCTTCTAAGTGGTAGGCGCCTCGACCCACGACTCTAGTGATTTTGTAAGGACCTTCCCATCCTGGTGCAAGTTTTCCTTGGCTTTTGTCTTTGGTATTCTGAAAGACTTTTCTGAGCACCCAATCTCCTTCCTTAAAGGTGCGCATTCGTATTTTTTTGTTGAAAAATCTTTCGACTTGCATCCTTCTCTGGGCCATATTTATGAGCGCTTGGTCTCTTTGCTCGTCGATCAACTCTAGATTTTTGATCAATCTTTCGCTGTTTTCTGCTTCTAGGCAGGTTTCTACTCGTATGCTCCCACCCCGTACTTCTGCTGGGATGACCGCTTCTTCTCCATAGGCTAGTGCGAATGGATATAATCCCGTCGAGGTTCTGGGGGTAGTCCGATATGCCCATAGGACTCCAGGGAGTTCTTCTACCCAATTTCTCTTGTGACCTTCGAGCCTTTTTTTCATCGTGGCCATGATTGTCTTGTTTGTTGATTCGGCTTGCCCGTTCGCCTCTGGATATCTTGGCGTGGAGAACACCAGTTTAATGTTGTACTGATCACAGAATTCTTGCACTTTTCGTCCCGTAAACTGGGTTCCGTTGTCTGTTCTTATCTCTTTCGGTATTCCAAATCTGCATAGGATGTGAGTCCATAAGAACTTGATTACTTGCTGCTCTCTTACATTAGCATAGGCTTCGGCTTCGACCCATTTCGTAAAATAATCGGTTGCCACCAGAATATATTCTTTCTGTCCCACTCCTTTTGGCAGCTTTCCCACTATGTCCATCCCCCAAGCCATGAAGGGCCAGGTCGCGATCGTAGCGTGTAGTGGCTCTGCGTGGCTTTGATTGACTACTGCGAACCTTTGGCAAGCCTCGCAGCTTTGTACGTAGTTCTGGGCGTCTTTTCGAAGTGTTGGCCAGTAGAATCCGGCGGAAATGACTTTGTGCGCTAGCGGTCGAGCCCCTTGGTGACTTCCACAATCTCCTTCGTGTATTTCCATGAGGATGACTTGTCCTGCAGCGGGCTCGAGGCACTTGAGTAGTGGGCCTTCGACTGATCTTCTATATAGGCTTTCCTTGTAAATAGTGTACTTGGCTGCCTTTCGCGCAACTCGTGAGGCTGCTACTTTGTCTTCCGGTAGGGTGCCGCTTGCGAGGTACTTCAGGATTGGTTCCATCCACGATTCAGTGATTCTTACGTCCATGACTTTGGCGGCTTTGGGCGTGATTGGGTCCTCAGCCCAGGATATGACGATAGATCTGCATTGCCTTGTTGGTTTGGTAGAGGCTAGATTCGCTAATGCGTTCGCTTCTGCATTTTCTTCTCGTGCGATGTGTTTGATTTCACATTCGTCGAACTCTGTCCTTATTTCCCTTGCTAGGTCATGATATTTTTGGAGTCGCGGCTCCTTGACCTGGAAGTGATCCTCCATTTGCATCACTATTAGTTGTGAGTCCCCTTGTATTTGGAGGCGTCGTGCTCCTAGTTCCTTTGCGAGCTGCATTCCTCGGATTAGTGCTTCGTACTCTGCTTCGTTATTGGTTGCCTCGAAGTTCAGCAGAATGGCTCTTTCAAATATTTCTCCCCACGGGCTTTGGAGCCTGATACCTACTCCATTACCGTGCATATTGCTTGATCCGTCTACTTGTAAAATCCATGGCTCCTTCATTGATTCGCCAACTTCCAAACTTGCGATTTCTCTTTCCGCGTCTGTTTGGAGTCTTGATGTGAATTCTGCTATGAAGTCTGCCAATACTTGCGATTTAATCGTTGTTCGCGGTTCGAAGTTAAGGCCATATCCCCCTATTTCAACCGCCCATTTCAACAACCTTCCTGACAGGCTGGGCTTCGAAAGCACGGTACGGAGGGTTTAGGACGTTATTACTTTGATGGGATGCGACTCAAAGTAGGGTCGTAATTTCCTTGATGCCACCACTAGTGCTAATGCCAGCTTCTCTAGTGCTGTATATCTAGTTTCTGCGTCCAGTAATGGTTTACTTGCGTAATGCACGGGGTGTTGTTTCCCGGCCACTTCTTTGACTAGGACTGCTGCAAGTGCGTGCTCAGATACAGATAAGTAGAGTAAGAGGGTTTCGCCCACTTCGGGCTTGTTCAACAGCGGTGGACTACCCAGGTAATCCTTCATGCGCTCGAGTGCCTTTGCACACTCTTCAGTCCATTCGAACTTCTTGCTCTTTCGTAATACTTGGAAGAATTCATGAGTTCGATCGGAGTATCTTGAAATAAAACGGCTTAGGGCTGCTAATCTTCCCGTGAGCCTTTGTACCTCCTTCAGGGTTCTAGGATGTGCTATCTCCTTGATTGCTCTTATTTGAGATGGATCGGCCTCGATTCCTCGGCTGGTTACTATATGGCCCAAGAATTTTCCGGAGCTTACCCCGAAGGTACACTTCACTGGATTTAGCTTCATGTTGTACTTTTTGAGCACTTCGAATGCCTGTCGCAGGTGGTGCACATGATCTTTCGAGTCCCTCGACTTTACCAACATGTCGTCTATATAGACTTCCATTGTTTTGCCAATTAGGCCTTCGAACATCTTGTTTACGAGTCTTTGGTAGGTAGATCCTGCGTTCTTGAGGCCGAAAGGCATTACTCTGTAGCAGTATATCCCTTTGTTGGTCATGAAAGCGGTTTTCTCTTGGTCTTCGGGGTGCATTAGAATCTGGTTGTATCCTGAAAACGCATCCATAAAGCTCAGCAACTCATGTCCCGCAGTGGCGTCGATGATATAGTCGATGTGGGGTAGAGGGTATGGATCTTTAGGACATGCTTTATTCAAATCCGTGTAGTCCACGCATACGCGATTTTTCCCGTTCTTCTTTTTGACTACTACTACGTTGGCGAGCCACGTCGGGTATTTTACTTCTCTCACAGATCCGATGTCCAAGAGTTTTTGTACTTCTTCGTTGATCACTTCATTCCTTTCGGCGGGGAATTTTCTTCTTCTTTGTTGTACGGGTCGATGGTTTGGATCGACCTGCAATTTATGTGTTATGACCTTTGGATCTATCCCTACCATATCTCTGTGTGACCAGGCGAAAGTTGCTCGCTCGGAAGTGAGGAATTTGATTAGTTGAGTTTGAACTTCCGGTTTAAGACCAGTGTCAATACTCGTCTTCTTTCCTGGACTGGTTAGGTCGAGCTCGACTTCCTCTATGTCTTCTGACTCTCCCAGCGGAGGCAATGGTTCGTTCTGAGCGAAGTGCTGCTGGGCGCATACTGCTTTAAAGCTTGCGTAGTAGCATTCCTTAGCGGCGTTTTGCTCGCCTCGAATGGTGCAAATTCCTCCTGCGGTCGGAAACTTGACTACCTGATGGAAGGTAGAAGGAACAGCCTGCAATTTATGTAGCCAAGGTCGGCTTAGCAGGGCGTTGTAAGCGCTAGGGGCATCGACGACCATGAACGAAACATCATGATGTGTCCTGCCGCAATAAGCTGGTAATACGATTGTTCCGACGGTCATTTGGATTCCTCCATTGAACCTAATCAGCGGGGTTTGTGACCGCAGGACTTTTTCCTCTGGGATCTCCATCTCTCTAAGGGCGTGTAAAAATAGAATATTCACCGAGCTCCCGTTGTCGACCAAGATCCTCTTAACGAGGCAATTTGATATCAGCAGTGATATCACCAAGGCATCGTCGTGGGGGTGGCTCAACTCGAGTACCTCTTCACTGGTAAATTCTATCGGATGGTAGGCCGGGTTCTTCCGTGGTGCTAACGCTTCCTCGCGAGTTAGCCGCCTAGCTTTTTTGGCTGCTGATCTGGAGATTCCACTAATTTCTGACCCCCCAGTGATGCAGTTAATGGTTCGAACCGGTATTAGAGGTTTATCTGCCTTCGGGGGCCCTGACTCGTCGGCTGGCTTATCCCGCGCCCAGGTCCGTTTTCCTCGATCTGATAAGTACTCCGTTAGGAAACCTTTCTTCAGAAGTTCTACTACTTCGAGGCGTAGGGCCCGACAATCCGCTGTGGTATGCCCGTGATCATTGTGGAATTCGCAGAATTTCTGTGCGTCACGCGAGGCGGGGTCAGCTTTCATCTTCTGTGGCCACTTTACCTTTTCAGGCATTTTCCTGAGAACATTCTGGACTAGATCGGCGGGTGCGATTGATAGCGTATACTCCGGGACGTACGGGCCGAGGTGGTGGACCTGCGGCGGTTTGTTGTAAGGATGTTGCCTCGGAGGGCGCCTGTCTCGATGTTCCCGCCGACCTTCTTCCCGCACGTTCGGCCTTCCGCTACTGCGACGTGCTCGTCGGTAGGGCTCATCTTCTTCCCACTTGATGAGCGCCCAAGCGCGGTTCAGGGCATCATCCATCGTCTGACAGGGATAAATGGAGAGTTCGTGATACAAATCAGAGTCTACGTCAAGGCCTTTGGTGAAGGCTCGTACGGCAGTGCTGTTTGGACAGTTGGGCACTGCGACTAACTCCTTGTTGAACCTAGTCAAGTATGTCCTCAGGGACTCACCCGGTCTCTGGATCACCGTGTAGAGGTCATCAGGGTGCTTGTCAAGGCGCCTACTGCTAGAGTACTGGCGTATGAACAGTTGGTGTAATTCTGCGAACGTGGAGATTGAGCTGTGGGGTAGGTTGATGAACCACTGTAATGCGGGCCCCGTCAAGCTTGACCCGAAGCTCTTACACATACAGGCTTCCATCAGAGCTCCCGGAATCGCGAGTGCCAACATCTTCTGCCGATATACGGCAATATGGTTCTCTGGGTCCGCGGTTCCGTCGTAGAGGTTGAAACTCGGAGGGGCGAACCTAGAAGGTAGCTCAGCTTCGGCAATGTTTGGTGCAAAGGGGGATTTTGCGTAGCTTTCCCGTGGAATAGTCTTCTCCGGTGCCGGTAGTCCGGGGACTCTGGAGCGCAAGGACTCGAAATAGCCAAGCCTCTGTTCGATCCTTCGCTCGATCTGCTGAATAGCATGCAGTTCTACTTGACCTATCTGACCGGTCCTGTTTCCCAAGTTCGGTCGGAGTGTTAACGGATTCTCTGGAGTTCTCTCGGTGGTTCTACCATCTGTAAGATCGAATTTCGCTTCTAGATTTTTTGCGATGCTTCTGTCCACACTTCGTGGCTCCTCGACGAGCGGTGGCCTGTTGTTATTCTGCAGTTGTAGTCTCCGGTTTTCCCTCTCCAGGAGTTGATTCTTTCTTGCCATCTCTTCTATCAAGCTTCTCGCGCTTTGTACTTCCGTTACCAACCTCGATATGTGTGGATCTGTTAGGGCGCTCAGAGGCGGCGGAAGAAACGTCAGTTCCCCGAGCGGTCTTGCATCAAACGCCTTCATTAGATCGCTCACTGTTCCTCCCGTGTTTGGTGGTGGAGGAGCTCCCTTGCCAGTTGTCATGGTTCGGCCTCGCCCGGCCGGAGTTTCTCGTGGCGGTACGGGAGCGGCCTCCTTTACACGACCTTCCGTCGGTTCATCCTTTCGATCATCAGTCTTGTGCGTTTTTCCTGGATCGTCGCCCATTCCTGCAAAAAAGAATCAGGGTTTGTTCCCGAGGCCCCACGGTGGGCGCCAAACTGTTGAGGTTCGTTTTGATCGAAAGTTGGAGCCCCGAGAACTAGAGGAGAACGTAATAGGAATAGACGAACATACAGAATGAATAATCGAACAAGTAAAGAAATGAAATCAGTATATTTTTAGATACAAAGGACTTGTTTCTATTTAAGAAGCCTTTCTGAGCGGAAAAAGTAAAAATCCCCGCTTCCCGTGATGCCGTGAAGGGGTATTTATAAGAAAGGGATGGTTTTTAGGGTTCCCATGTTGTTCTCAACTGTTTGGGTGAGGTGGTCGCGAACTTCGGGGCGACTTGCCAGCGTGGTGGTTTTGACGGCTCCGATATTTATGTGAAGTGACCGTTTGGCACGTTGTTGGTTTATTGGCAATGGCGGTTCGGTTTTTCCGCATCAGACCTCTCCTTGGCTTGTTAGGTCGGGGGCGGTCTTGATCGAACTGCATTGAGTAACCATCGAACCACTCTTCCTTCGAACTGTTCTTCTGTAGGTAAGCCTTGACTCGAACTGGGTCTTTTATCTGTTCTGGGTCCGGTACGTTATGGAGCTCCGGCCCAGCAGGCTTTTCGGGTCGGGTCTGATCCATGTTACCAACATAGAGTATATAGTCTCACACTTATATTTATGAATATACTAGACTTGATTTTTGGTGCAAAGAGTTTTGAGTTAGATAGTAACTTTAATTTTTAACAGCCTAAATTGTAATACATAAATTGAGAATAAAATTCACGGGTATTAAACTTTATATATATATATATAGGGATTGGATCCGGCGATAAACATTCCCCCCATGATAAAGCCGCTTGAGTACCTATACAATATTGTTTGGTTGTGTTTTAGTTGTTGCTTGATTGTATTTCATTTGTTGCTTGATTGCGTTTTAATTGTTGCTTGATTAGATATCAACCATTATTTAATTAGATCTAATGGATGTGATTCATTCTTATTTTTAATGTATTTATTTATTATCATTTGATCTCATCCCTATATATATATATATATAATGTATGAATTAAAGTTCATTCAAATGACCTACTGTAACTCGAAATCATGACCTATTGAACAATAGTAATATATTAACTACTTTCATTTCGTGTTTTGAGTGATTTTATATTTTTCTAATCCTCAAACACATACATTATAAAAAAATTATTTAAATAATGAGATTTAATTATGCAAAGATATATGTAAATATATAAGAATATAAACTAATATATTTAACATGATAATATTTAGTCTATTATTTAGTGAGAAATGCATTTTCACATTTTATAAAAGAATTTCACGAGGGAAAGAAAGTAAAATTTTAATTATATTTATCTAAATCTACAAATATATAGATATTAATATATTGATGAAGCAAAGTTAGACAAATGAAGAGGAATGTTCCGAATATTATTTAAATATATAATCTATATATTATACTAAAGGAGTTCCAGAAAACTCCCTTCAATTTTTTTGAAAAGCGTGCATAAATAAAAAATATTAAATAAACTAATTATATTTATACAATTATTACTTCATTGTTGAAACATGTCAATTTATATAATATATTGATAAATGTGCATATTGAAATAAAATGATTCTTTTTTGAAAAAATATTAGAAATTAATTTTACTAAAAAATAATTTAATATAATTATATTCAGAAATAATTTAAATTTAAAATTGTTAGAACTTTGCATTAATTGAATCATTTAGCAAATAAACTTTCGAGTTTCTAAATTGCAAAAGTTATTTGAAATGAAAAACAAAACAATATGTTTGCAATGTAGTTTGAATATCATAATTCTCATTTTATTATTTTAATTTTGGTTTAATATTATTTTGAGAAATTAGTGCATTTTAATTCATAATATCTATTTATTTTTACAAATATAACCTAATAATTATAATTTTATAAATGTTAGACATTAAGTTGGTAAAATAAACAAACTTAGAAATTACACCATAATTTTTGGTGTAAGATATTAAATTAGAAATACAGACAATTATTGTAAGTTAAATTATAATTTGTGAGCACTGTTATTTTTGTAAAGTTGGCAAATGTTAGTAGTGTAAATGCAAATATTTGTGATGAAAGTTTATTGTTCTTCATGTATTTTTATATAATATCTATATAATATTATTTTAATTAAACTACTATAATTTCTTCTATGTGGTCATTTATATACAATAGAAATATAAATTATTATTCAATAAAGTAAATAATACCATGATATTTTTTAATAAATCATTTGTACATTATTTTGAATAATATGTATTCGCGCAACGCGCGAGTGCAAGTCTAGTTTATATATAATATGGAGAATAAATTCCCAAACTTAAAACCAAAAATTTCGCAAGGCCATTCAGTTCGAATAATATTAATGTACAAATAATAATTGAATAAGATCATTTAAACTGAATATCATCAGTGTCCCCATTTAAGTTGTCGTAATTCGTAGTCTGGAAGAGTTTTTTGAGTCGATCTCATGTAGAGTCTCTTCTCTTCATTCTTGTCATTTCATCGATTACATTTTGAGATGGAGCTGCCATTTAATCTAGAAATAAAAGTAAACCCGTCGAGCCAATGACATGGTGATACAACCAAAAGTGTATACGAGAGCTTTTCGAGCAAGCTTAAGCTCCAGAAGAATAGAGAGAAATTGGGGAAGAAGGAACTAATACTTCATTGATCATTCACACCTCTCTACATAAATTCTCACCTATTTTATAACCATAACAGATTCTGCACAAAAGGACGACGCAAATGGCTCTCGGCAGAAAACATCAGAAAACACATAAACATAAAGATAAAGAGAGACGGCTGTTGTTGCAGATGTCGACACTCCATTTCCTTCTACATAACCCTTCGCTTAATGGACTTTGAACTTAATGGACTCCCCTTCTGGTTTGGGCTTCACCTTAATGCAACCATCAGAAAGCCCATTGCCATATTTTCCAGACGTATCACATGGATTCATGGATCGAGCCGAAAAGATAAAAAAAGAAAAACAAGAAGAAAGTGAACCTGAAATTGATGAGCTACGTACCTAGACAATCTGGCATGAGATCCTCTGTCCCACTTTTTGTGTTCCACTCCCCTCCCTGTTCCACTATGAAAATTATTAATTTTTATATAATATTTTTCTATAATAATAATTTATTATGGTTTGAATTAATTTTATAAGTTCAACCATAGGGTTTATCTTACCCAATAAGGGTATATAATAATTTTTAGTAATTATTTTTCAGTTTTTAACTAAAATTTGATTATTAAAATTGATTAATTTATAATTATAATTTGAGTTCTTATAAAATTTCGATTTTTTTTCTTAAAAATCAATTAGACTATATTGTATTATATTTGATTTTTGTTTTCGTAAAAATATAATTTAAAATTAATAATCAAGACAATGGAAAACTTAGTGAAATACCAAAGTGGGATAGAGGACTTGAACCCAGACAATCTGGGTGCCCGGGTGATTTTCTAAGGTGGTCGAGAAATGAGAATTATGGTTTGTTATTCTATCTGCCTCAGTTTCCCTTCCTATACAATCTAAATAAAACAAAATTAGTCACGTTTTTGCAAATAATATAAATTGTTGGGTAAGTTGATATAGTACATAGTGATTGAGGGGATTAATTTTGGCCATTTTATTTCAACCGCTCAAATTTCGCTTCTTTTTTTTTTTTAGTACATATGATTTTACAGGTGTCTCCATCTCTATTTGCCATATATATACCGAGTAGTAGAACATTCAATACTTAATACAAAATATATTATTTATTCTGCAAATTCTTGGTTTCTCTTCAAGTAAGTATTAATTCTTTTGGTAAGAGAATTGCTAAAGAAAGATTGATGGACAAACTAAATAAAATAAAAGAACTTGGGATTTGAGAGCGTACGCTGAATGTGGGAGGTAATACGTAGTAGCTTAGAAATTATCTAAATTTAGAACCAGTTTATTTATATATATTCGTACATAAATTATTAATTGGGAAATAAAAACATTAATATCATCCTGCAATGGTTCTTCATCAATTCAACGTACATTAAAAACTCTAGCTGCATTTAAATACGATTATTATAGATTCCTGAAAATCTTATTGACATTACATATAATTGCAACCGAAACCCAAAAGTCACATCTAGTTTCTTCAAACATTTTTTGTACGAGTACCCTTAACTAAGTAAACAGAGCCGACCAAATGTCTACTTATATGTGTGTGAAATGACTATTTTATTGGTGCTTTATTGTGATGATTTCATGCATATTTCACTCACATACCATAATTTTTTTTACATATTTGATGTGTTTTCGAGTATTTTGGTGTTTGAGTTGTGTAGGAGGATAATTAAGCATAAATCTATGAGTTTGGGCCATTTTCGGAAGCATTTCGACCCAAATGAGATATGCGTTAAGTTGATTTCGATCCAAACGGAGCATGGGGAGCTGAAAGGTTGAGAAATGCCAAATTTTGACCCAGACCTGTCTGGGTTCGGTCAAAATCTGCCCTCTGTAGAGGAGATTTAGACCCAGCTCTTCAGTTTTCGGTCGAAATCTGTCTTACAGAGTCAAATTTTGACCGAGATGATCTCATCCCGGGCAAAATGATGTGGGATTTTCTGGATTTTTTTAGCAGGGGACCATTCGGTCGGAATGGTTTCATCTTGGGCGAAATTTGTGAGTGGTTACCAACTATATAAGGGGGAAAATCGAGTTGGTTGAGAACTTTTGGTACTTCTTTTACAGTTATTCACCTTCAAACTCTTCCAACTTCATCTAATCACATAATTGAAGGAGTTTCAAGGCTAAATTCATCCAATTAGGGAAGATTTGAATAGAGAAGTAAAGATCAAGTAATAGAGATCCACAATTGGGAGAAATCAATCATCCAAACTATATTTTGTAATGGCCAGTTTTACTCTTTGTTTTCAATTGAGCCTGTTGCAAGGTATGGATAGCTAAACCACTGTACGATGTTGGATTGAATGATGCATTGAATTCTATTAATTAATTGAGTGCTTGTTTACTTTCTCCTTGTTGATTACAACATGTTAGAGCTTCTCCCTTATTCAAGTAATATAGGCGTTCATCGATTGCTTGATAATTTGACATTGAAATTGCAGTCGACACACAGATTGAGATATTGTGAATAGCATGATTGTATGCAAATATAGATCCAATCCATGTGCGGAGATTGCTTTTAGGTTAATAGTCCACGTGCTTTTGGGAGTGTGATAGGATTTGATAACGTGACAGCTTGACGATCCTATTTCATCTACAATTAGTTCACCGATACTAAGGGGATTAGTTAGAATCCTGTGGATTGGCCATCTCTAGGAGAATTAGATCTTGTTTGCATCATTCAATTATTCATTGCCTAGATATAGCTCAAACTCAACGACCAATTTTTTGCTTGGATATTACCCAACACGATAGTAATTGGTATTGCAAATAGGCAATAGGAGTAATCCGGATTGATATTATTCTTGATACGAGATTTAATTGTTGCTAGTTAAATTTCCGCTCATCAAGTTTTGGAAATTTTCGGGGAACTCAATTAGTAGGTTACTTGCTATTTGTGAAATTGTGTTGGTTGTAGTTCAAGCTTTTGTTATTTCGTTTGATTTGGTATTTTTGAATTGTGCAAGGTGTTGTATGGTTACAAGCTCTAAGATTGGAAGTGCGAAGGAGTCGAAGATGGAGAACAAACCATGAGTGACTTCTCAGATTTTGGATGATTTGGAAAGGCAAGTGAATGAGATGAAAACATGTCTCAATGAAAGACAAAGACCGTGGAGGACACTCCGGACTATATTCGAGGAGAAGTTGGAAGGTAATTACCAATGGCCGGAAGATGGAAGAGAGTACAATACTGTTGGTCCCCGATCACCTTAACACTCCTTAGCGTGAGGACAAACCTCCCTTCTCCTCGGACGTCGACCTTGGGAGTTTTATAGTTCTTCCCAAAACCTTTTCTTTGAGGCAGTAGCCCATGATAATCACTCTAGCAGAACAAGCTGATTGCTAGATTCTTTCTAGGATAGAAAGAATCCGAAGATTAACCTTAGAAGAGAACTTCAGAGGTCTCGAGCTTTGGATTAGAAAGCTTTTACAAAGCCTCGATCAGATGATTGCTCGGATATGAATTCGATAGTGTAGACGATATAACGCGTGAGCTTGAGGATATTTGTATAGCCAAACTTTTCAGTTTGGAACTCTGGAATGCTTCTCAGAAATGATTGTCCAACTTTTTAAGATTGTCCAAAAGCTTTTAAGCTCTTCACGTGATCTCCTATTTATAGTCGAAGATTCAAACCTCCATTTGAATCTTATCTGTTAGGCACAGGGAGTCTGCTCGCCAATCTCCATCTTTCTTTTTCTGCGAATGTACAAAGACTCTACAAATCTCCTTCGTCTCTGATTGGCGTGCTTCCTGATTTTATTTGTCTTTATCAGAACGGATCTAATCTGGAACCTTCCATTTTTTTGTTGATTGTCCTTTCCTTCGATTCGTCGGGTTTCCATGTGATTTTGGATCCTTCTATTTTACGACTTTGTATTGAATGTTGATTGTTGTTATGCGTTTGCTGGCAGTTGGTAGTCTGCTGATATCTCAGCGATCCTGCTGAAATTCAGCAGTGGCTTGCTTCACTCCTTCAGCATTCCGTTAAGTGCCTCCAACATTCTTTATATGTTTGCTAGCCTTTTTTATGTTTGCTAGCTTATTTAGCAATCTTCATCATTCCTGACTCCTTTAGCATTTTCTAGTCGCGTGCTTGAGTGTTCTAGAATTTTTCTTGTGCTTTGTTGAATCCTTCAACAATCTTTGATCTTTTTTTCTAGTTCTATTACAACTCAAATAAGTATATCCTATGCAGGACTTTTACAATTTGACACGATTCTAAGTTGCTAGACACTAGATCGGCTAAGCTTTGATGCACCAAAACTAAAACACATACAATTAAGATTAAGGGGTTGTAATATTTATAACAATATTCCTAACAGTTTCCCCCTTTTTGGTGCGATCAAAGCCTCAAACCTAATTTGATAAAAGCTCTAATTCTAATTTACTGATCACGGGAAAGCTGATTTCTGAGATTGTAAAAATATTCCTAGCAATTCTATCTCAATATATAAACTCCCTTAGACTCAGTATTATATATAAATGTTCCTGTTGGTCCCAAAATCAGAGTGCAATATGTGCAGCGAAAGTAAATGTAAACACAAGCACTGGTTTGTTTAAACAGGGCATAGTCCGTTTTGTGTGCAGTCAGTTTAAGCTTAAGTCTCTATTTCGTCTTAAGTCAGTTTTACAGTTTATATTCTTCAATATTTGGACAAGTATTGAAGGCTCAAGTAGTCAGTTTGTGAAACAGAAAAATAAAGCAAGTATATGGAAAGCAGTAAAGCAGTGCACAAAGATTTATAGTGGTTCGGATTTCAATAACCTACATCCACTCTTCAGACCCAAGGTCTGGATAATTTACTAAGTAAATACAAGCCTCCTTACAATCTATACACAGTCCGTGGCACCTCCGTTCTCCAGTCAGCTGTGGCACTCGCCTAGGAACTCCTTGTAGACTCAGTCTTCATGTTGAAGTGGGGACGCACCCCGCAGCCTCCTTCCTAGTGGATGGATGTTTACTAATTCTTCCCAGAATGGTTAGATGTTTAAAGGTTCTTCCCAGAACTCAGGGGGTCGGGATACGCCCTTGATAATCAAAATCTCAGACTAGGAAACTGAGTGCTATGAATATATCTCAGAAAGATATATTCACCAAACTGAGCCTTAGCTTAAAGCTTTGGCCTCGTGCTACGAGATGATAGCACAGTGGGTAACTTGAGTCGGAGACTCAAGTCTCGTGTTTACAACATGGAAAAAATCCGAGAGAGTTTTGTGGGAGAGATGACCTTAATATGCCCTTTGTCTCTTTAGACTAAAAGATTTTGAATTTAAATTCAGGTAACCTGTTAAGGTTGAGAGGTCAGGTCTTTATATAGAGAGGAGAGTCTAAGGCAATTTGAATTTCTATCCATTAGACACATAAATCCAGACGTTAGACTCATGGATTATATTGTCCAATCATAGCCCATGCCTTAGGTCTCCTTTCTGCTCTGCCCATTGTCAGTGTATGATACACTAACTTTTTGTCAGACTCCTTTATAGCCCGAGAAACCCAGTTTTTGATAACCTCATACTGACTTAGGCATTTTACAAATGCCCGAGTCCGACTGAGGCTTCTTATACTGACTTCTAAGAGTTAGTACAATTTAGCCCTCAAACTGAATTCCCACGATCAGTATGGTAAATCCCAGTGTGGTAAATCCTCATACTGACTTTCCATAGTCAGTATGGGAAACGCCCTCATACTGATTCCTCGGATCAGTATGGTAATTCCTTAAAATGACTTCACCTTAGTCTGTTCGGGAAGGACCTCATACTGACTTCTCCTTGTCAGTATGGTTAGACCTTAAACTGAGTGCTCCAACTCAATTTTCGATTAAGGCCTGCCATGATGATAGTCAGTTCTCAAGCATTTTTCATTGCTCAATCTTCAGTCTAAGTTCTTTTACAACTCGATCGATCCTATACAAGGATTATAATTTAGAACTCTAGAAACTGGAAAAATTGACTAGGATGGCTTATATTCTTTGACCCACCAAAATAATAAAAGTAAGGAGTGATTTCTCTAACAAGAATCCTAACAATTTCCCCCTTTTTGGAGTGGTCGAAGCCATCTTGAACCTAAGCTAGTGAGGTGTGGGTAACTTTAGAGTTTTTACAGTGTTGACAATTTGTCGCATAAAATCAGAAAGTTCCCCCTCGATGTCAGCTTTTTACTTAAGATTTGATCGAATGATTTTTTTCAAGTCAGTTTAGAGCATTTAAATCTTAAGAAGGGGAGATAGAAGCCTGTTGATTACACTGGTTTGTGTAAGTTCAGCGTTTGAAGAACGAAGACCATTGTTGGACAAAAAGAGATAATCATCAACAAGTCAGTTTATCCTTGAATAATTTTCATTACAAGTACAGGGATAAACTAACAACAAGAAACATATTGAAGAGCTATTTTTCAAGTCTATACTAGGCTGCTTCCGGTCTTCAAGATTTCTTCAAACTGGCTGCTGTAGAGGCAAGCACGAGAGATACTAGTTTGATTTTCTGACCAGCTTTCCAAAGGATTCCCTCATGTTGTCTTACTGCAGCAGTGCTTTTCAGGGGTCTGTTGGTGCTGATATTATGATGTAGCCCATCAGCAGTGACAAGAACATACCTTATGATGTCTTGTATCCCCCAAGCTTATAACCTCTTCCAACTGCAGGAACTGATTTAATAGCTTGTGCGTATCATGTAGTGGAGAGTTTCTCACTAGCTAGAGCAAGTCGTGCCATCGTGAGATTTCACAGTAGACTTCTACATGTGATTCTCTCATCTTATTAGCACTTCACAGTAGACTTACACGGTGACTTTGTGTCTTTTGGGCACAAAGAGTGGCTGCTCCGCTCAAGCTTCTGATGTCTTCTGCACCTTCCATACTTCTTTTCCCCCTCTTTGACCGCACCAAAAAAGGGTGGTGAGTTAATGTCTGGAAGTTTGGGTTCTAACACCATTTTCCCGAAATTGAGGAAAGTTTTGGTGAAGATGAAATAAAAATTTGGAAGGAAGGGTTCGATAATGGAGATTTTGGTGAAAAGTTTTTGTTTCTTGTGGTTTCTTTTCGGATGATTTTTCACACACAAGGAAAACAAAAACAATGAACCCTATTTATGGCAAAGAGAAAGGTCATTTAAATGGGGTAGGTGTACCTTGTGACCTTTCAATTTCTGGATCTTTGGCGACGCTTGAGATTCGTGGCCTCGTGATGCGCAATTTAGATTTGACTGGAGCGACGTGGTAAGGAGCATTTTCCACATGTCAAAATCTGATTTATCGATGCAAGATATGCATTAACTGCGATGTAACTGTAGTGATCACCTTTGGGATTCAAAATCCCGCCTTTCAAAATTCCAGGAACTGACTTGAGAGTCAGTTTCTAAACTGAAAGTTGGTACTTAGTTTAATTCTGCATCCGTATTTTGAGATCTTCTGAGTATGAACCAGAAAATGAGTGCTTCTTCATTAGTTTGACTGAAGGTATGTTTCTACTCTTCGGATGCAGTGATGAGTCCCCTTAGCATACTGAGTGGAACATCGAGTTTGAAAATTGAGAACATGGAGTCAGTTTTGCCATTACTCTTTTCCAATAAGGACTTCATCAACTTCCAATAGACCCAGTTTTAGGCAAAGCTCCTTGAATCTGGTCTCTGGGAGGGGTTTGGTGAAGATGTCAGCTAGTTGATCGTCAGTTCAGATATACTCTACTGAAACATCTTTTTTTTCGACATGATCTCTAATGAAGTGGTGCCTCATGTCGATGTCCTCTGTACTAGAGTGATGCATTGGGTTCTTTGTGATACACATGGCACTGCTGTTATCACAATATATTGGCACACACCCAATTTCTACATCATAGTTAAGCAATTATTGCTTGATCCAAAGCACATGAGCACAACAGCTTGCAACAACAACATACTCAGCTTCAGTTGTAAACGTGAAAACTGAGTGTTGTTTCTTGCTGAACCAACTTATAAGCTTATGACCTAGGAACTGATATGTTCCACTTGTGCTCTTCCTGACGATTATGCATCCTCCAAAATCTGAATCTGAATAAGCATTGAGAGTCAGTTCATCAGATTTTGTGTACCAAATACCTAAGGACTCAGTTCTTTTCAGGTGGTAACCTCCATGTGCGACTTCTTCGGACTGGCATGAAACCTCGCACAGACCCCAACAGAGTAGGAGATATCTGACCTGCTGGCAGTTAGGTACAGGAGTGACCCAATAATGCCTATGTATGCTGTTGAGTTGACTGTCTTGCCTTCTTCATCAAGATTGATCTGAGCACTTGGGCTCATTGGGATCCTCAAGGGCTTGGTCTTTTCAGGACAAAATTTGTTGATCAAGTCCTTGGTATATTTCTTCTGATTGATGAAGATTCCTCCTTCGGACTGAATAACTTGGAGACCCAAGAAGTAGGTCAGTTTGGCCATCATACAATCTGAAAGTTACTTTGCATTAGTTATCGGTTCCCCTTGCGGTCGAAAAAGATTTTGGAGCAGTCTTCGTGGTCCATTTCTCTCATTTATCATTGCGTTCATAAGTTCAAGTTGTCTTTCCGGTTCTTCAATCCTAACCGTATCCTCTCCATGGTTTTCCATTTCAAGATTAATCTCAATATTTTCTCTCATTTGTTGAAATTTTCTCTCTTCAAGTTCCCGAGCCTTTGATCGAGTTATCATAAACTACCTACAAAGCCACAAAAGCCAATTACAAGACTAAAACAATCCAACAAAACAAAGCTAGGACAAATATCAAACAAATGCTAAAAATAATATTCACACAAGCAATTCTTCAAACACCTAACATACAACTTCCTAACTTTCAACAATAACAATAAGCCTACTCAAAAGAATCCCCGGCAACGGCGCCAAAAACATGGTGCACGTGTAATTCAACACACAAACCACGTTAAATTTTCAATCCAAGTTCCTTTCAAATTTGCCCTATAGGATACTATTCACTTGTTAAGGAAGTGTTGTAGTTATGCAAATTAATATCGTTGAGTTTTATCTATGTTCCTAATGCAAAATTAAACTAACTACATCCATACTAAAACAAACAATCAACTTTATTATGCATAAAGTGTAAATTCAAACAACGCTTCAATTTGTAGTAACAATGGTAGAAAAAATTTCACAAGTGCTCAAATGAGTAAGAACGAATGTTGATAAGAACTTAGGTGTGATCCGCTTGAGTTGAACTATGTTGCAAACATATTTAATTCCTATAAGGATGGACTATTACCCTACACTAGCCAACCCCCAGTCACGGTGAATTGACCGTTGATGATACTAGGATCCTCAAACAGCTACGTTATCGGAACCTAGACCACTCCTAATAGCACGTAAATCATTATCCTATGCCCTATCTCCGCACAGGGATTGGATCAAGAACACAAGAACTCACACTATTCACGACACTCCTTTCCCCGTGTTGGCTGCAAAATTCGTATCAAGTAACACCTTCAATCTCAAATAGGAAAGTAAACAAGCATAATCCAATCTAGTTTCTCACACCTTAATTCAAATCAACATCCAAGGAAATTTAGAATTTCATACCTCCAATGTTCAACATTACAATATTCAATTGAAATCCAAACATTACAAGAGATAGGTTTGAATGAATTTCTTCCCCTAAATTGAGCACTTTGATCTTGATCTATCGTCTTTGATCTTCGATTCCTCTCCAAGGATGGTGGATTAGCTTTTGATCCTCTTGGATTGAGATGGAGTTGTGATGGAAGATGGAAATTAGGGAGAATTCTAACTTGATTTTATGTAAAAATGGCAAAAGTCCTCTAAAATGTCGAATTTCCCCCTTTTAGAGACGAGCAAACAGAGGCTCGGATCGCTTGGGCCGAAATTGGCTCGCCCGAGATAGCTGGAAAACTGGAATAACTGCCCAAAACCCGATCTAGCTCGGCCGAGCCTGGTTTGGCTCGGCCGAGCGAGTCCTCTGAAGTGCTTGGCTCGGTCGAGCCTGGCAGGGTCGGCCGAGCCTGGCCTTTGCCCGTCAAGGCTCGGTCAAGCCTGGCTTGGCTTGGCCGGGCAAATTCTCTAAAACTAGGTCTTTTCCTTTCTTCTACTTCGCTCGATCGATCCTACTTCTTTTTTACTCTCGGCTCGGGCGATTTTTCTCCAAAACTAAGCCAAAAACGTTGCTTTATTCTCAAAACCTAACCTGCACCATCTGAAACACACAAAACACGAAAACACAACAAAAAGAAGACAAAAATATATGATATGGGAGTAAAATGGACACAAACATGCAAGTTCACACATTGAAAAATAGGTTATTTTACGCACATATCAATCCCCAACAAAGAGCCTATGAGAAAAAACACCACAAGAAGCTCGGAGTGATCGGAGGCCCGATGTCTCACATCTAAGATTGTTCAAAAGCATTGCTTACGCACATGTGCTAGATGAGAAGCGAAGCAAACTCGATGATAAAAGCGAGAAGTACATCTTCATCGGTTATGACGTCAACTCCAAAAGCTACAAGCTCTACAGTTCTAATAAAAGAAAGACAACAATAAGCCAGAATGTTGTCTTTGAAGAAGAAGGAGAATGGTATTGGAGATCAAAAAGTGAAGGATATAGCTTCTTTCCACAAATTGAAGAAGACAAAGTGGAGCAACAAGTAGAAGAGCCTACTACCCCACTGAGAACACCAACAACAAGTTCTCAAGAGGACGAAAGCTCTATTGAAGGGGTTCCGCTCTTCAGAAATCTACAAGAGATTTACGAGGTAACTGAAAATTAAGATAATCTTACCTTATTTTGTCTCTTTGCGGATTATGAGCCTATGAACTTCCAAGAAGCTATGCAAGAAAAGATTTGGAGAGATGCCATGGATGAAGAAATCAAGGCGATAAAGAAGAACAACACTTGGGAGTTAGCCCAACTTCTAAAAGGTCATAAGGCTATAGGTGTCAAGTGGGTGTAAAAAGCTAAGAAGAATTCAAATCGAGAAGTTGAAAGATACAAGGCAAGAATGGTAGAAAAGGGTTACACTTAAAGAGCTGGCATCGACTATGATGAAGTATTCGCTCCAGTTGCTCGATTAGAAACTGTTAGATCAATCATTTCTCTTGCAACTCAAAACAAGTGGAGAATACACCAAATGGATGTTAAATAAGCCTTCTTAAATGGAGTATTGAATGAAGAAGTCTACATTGAGCAACCACAAGACTACGAATTCAAGAGAGAAGAAGATAAAGTGTTAAGGTTGAAGATGACACTTTATGGACTGAAACAAGCTCCAAGAGTTTGGAATGATTGAATTGACAAGTACTTCCAAGAGAGGGGTTTCATCAAGTGCCCATATGAGCATGCACTCTACATCAAGAAAATTTGTTGCGATACATACACAAGTGCAATATAATATTTTGTTGATATATGTTTTGACGGATTATCCTGTACGGCTAAGGAAACACATATTGCAACATAATTTTTGTGCTATGTTCAGCAACGGAATATTTCGTAGTTATTGGAAGCATATTGCAACGAAATTTTTGTTGCTATATCTTGCGATAGATTTTTCCGTAGGGAGTGAAAGCACATCAGCAACGGAAACTCCGTTATTAAATTAAAATTTTTGTAGCGGATATGAATTAATTTTGCAACTAAAAATCCGTAGCTAATATTTGATGTTGGTAAATTCATAGCACATTTCAGTCCCACTTATTATAATTAAATGTATTTTTTATATAATAAACCGGAAAAAGTTTTAATATAATAATTTATAACAGTACTACCATATTACATAAAAACAATCATACCACAATAAGTTTTATATAAAAAAAGTTAGCAAATTCAATATATTTAAAATGTTCTAAAGTTCAAATATTCGTGTATTATCAAAATAAAAGATATAGCCTATGAGCTTGGTGAAAGCCTAAAACTCATAAATTGTGCACAAAACACTGTCATCTGCTCCTGCATATGAGCTTTCATTGCGTCTTTCATCTCAGCTTGAAATTGCTAATTTTCTGCTCGCTGTCTAGCCTCTACCCGAGCTTGAAACTCCATATTATCTGCTCTTAATCTTTCTCGCTTATCTTCTACTTATGTATTAAACTCATGTGAATCAAATTGAGCAGTTGAACATCCTCGAGCTATATATACATTCGATCGATTTCCTTTGCCAAATATCCATTTCTTTTTTTAAGACACCACCCATCACATCGAAATAGATCTTGCTCATATCGACTGGATCGGTGGTGCCTGCAGCAAGAATAAGACTACCAGTTAACAAAGCAATTAAGAAACTGAGGCAATAGCAGCAGCAATAGTTATGGGTCTAAATAAAGCTATACATCAAAGCTAAGCCTAATGATATAAAAGAGCAAGCAACAACATAATAAACTGAGCAAATTAACAACAATCCATAAACATATTATGTTAAATGAGTACCCAGCAGCCAGGAAAAAGAAACTAGCAGCAACAGATGTAATAAAAAATAGTAGCAACAACAAATCAACTGCATCAATAAGAAATAATTCAAGCCCTAACAAAATTTCAGAGCAACAGGAGAAATAAGAACCATCAGCAACTCAAGAGTTGGCAACAGGTATTAACTAAACCAGTCCAAGCCAACACCTAATGAAGATACAACAACACAGGGAGAAAAAGAAGGTACCCTAAAACAATCAACATCACTAACAACTATATTACTACAAGAAATAACACTAACTGCAGTTTGATATGTACTATCATTGGAATTGAGTGCATTCAAATAATATAATCATTTATGTTTATTGTTCGAGGATTTAACGGTAAGCATATGAGTTACTATAGTAAAGAGTTAATGAAAAAAGAAGCACAAAATATATATAGACTAAATATCTTATATAAGTGGATTCACAATAGCAGGTTTCATAAATTATCAAACATTGTAGAATGTGAATGGAAACTTAATTACTATTAAAGTAAACAAGAAAATAAAATTCATCATAATAATAATTATTTTTTAAAAAATAATAATTATTATGTTCTTGTAATTGATTGCATCGGGAGAGAAACCTCAAAGGGCCTACCTCAAGTTCAGAGCAAGATGGTCCAAAAACACCTGATCCAATGGTTTCTCTTTTTTTCTAAAAAATATAGATATCTTCATGAAAACAGATTTAATATTTTCGAAATTGTTTTTATTTTTAAGTAGTTTTCTTACATTAAAATATGTAAGCAGACTCTGAGGAGGCTTACTCAGAATAGAGAAGCAGCTAGGAAAACCAGGCTTAGGAAGAAGGCAGATATTAATTTATTTATTATATTAATTAATTTAGAAATGAGAGTTTAATTTAATTTGTTGATTGATGCAGGCGTATGTTCAGCAGCTGGAGTCAAGTAGGATGAAGCTTACTCAACTAGAACAGATCACCCATAAAGCAACGTGCTTATTTGCTCAAAAAACTCACAAAAAAAACTTATGAAATGACAAAAATACCCTATAATGCAGGTTTTTTGAGATAAAATGCCCGAAAATATTAATAAAATCATGAACGTTCATTCATCAAAATCAATGGCGATGATTGGTTCTTATTTCTTATAGTAAGAGTAGTTCTCACTGGATCACGTCCCTATGTATATATATATATATATATATATATATATATATATATATATATAGAGGAGGGATCATATGATAATAAATAAGTATATTAAAAATAAGAATGAATCTCATCTATTAGATCTAATTAAATCAATGGTTGATATCTAATCAAGCAATATTTAAAACGCAATCAAGCAATAAATGATCAAGCAACAACTGAAATAAAATTAAGCAACATTGTAATCAAGCAACAACTAAAACACAATCAAGCAACATTGTAAAGGTAATCAAGCGGCTTTATCATTTTATCACGATATATATATGTGTGTGTTTTTTTTTTCAAGAGAAAGAGAGAGCTCAAACACACACTACCTGTGATAAGAAATACTAGTTCCTTGATATCCACGAGAGGGTAAACTAGCGACTAATTTAATAAAAATACAGAACACCTAATTACACTAATTTACACATTCATGAGTGGGTACATTATATATACAAGATCATGAAGTGGTAGCTACATACTAATTAGGCAACAATATAAGTGAAAGTTTGAATGATTTTAGATTAATTTAGTTGTGGTATGTGTTTTGTTTTTTTTGTTTTTTTATTTATGCTTTAAAAGTTATAGATGTAGTCATGTCCATAATAGCATACCCATAAATAAATTATTGTCAAAATAACTCTATTTTTCATTGAACTTTCCACACTCAAAATAGCTAAATGGTTCATCTTTTAAGCGAACTGGGATTTATCTATGAATAAACTGATGAGCTTTAGTTCCATATTAATGAATATTAAAATGAGTTTTGACAAACAAATCTCAAATCAAACAAAAAACTTTAATGATACTCCTATTAAACGAACCGAGTTTGATCCATACAATAAGTTTCGCTTGATTTTGAGTTAAGGAATTCCCCACTAACCGGGCTCGATCATGTCACCTTAAATTTCTTCATTTTCACTCGAGCAAAGCTATTTTTTATTTTTGAATTAGTAAGAGACTGGGTTAGAAAGATGTTTCTCTATTCACCCATATTTTGAACTTAGAAATTAGCAAAGTTATCATTACCATACGATATATGTCCAATAAGATGTTTGTGATTCATTCAAATGACAATAAAAAATAAGTAGATGTATAGGGTGTAGTGGTAAAACCCATCACCAAAAGTTAATGGGTTTAAGCTTTCTGTGATATCTGGGTGTGTAATTTTGATTTAATGTATTACTAATTAAAATAATTAAATACTCCCTCCATCCCAAAACAATTGTCTGGTTTGGAAATGACACAGATACCAATGCGAGTAAAGATAGAGAAAATTAGTATTTTGTTAGTGAGTATGTATTAACTTTCCATTTTAGGAAAGATGACAATTGTTTGGGACAAACGAAAAAGGAAAACAAGACAATTGTTTTGGGACGGAGGGAGTAACAAATAAGGTAAATAAATAGATGTGTTTTATTGGAGAGAAAATCAAGTGATCATTCAAGTATTGAATCTTACTAGCTAAACAGAATTTCAATTTTTAAAGCTAATAACGAAGCAAGTGTTTAGTACCAATCTTAACACTATATCTTGATAGAAAATAGATACAAATGAAATATATAGAAATAGTAACAAAATAAAAAAATATCAAAATAAAAAGAGTAAAAATGAGAACTATAAAATGTCCCTTAAAAACTATCAAAATTATTTGTTAAGAAAGCCCAGATGTCTATAAATCTCAGGCCCAAGACCACTTAAATTGCTGCCGGACATAGCCCAAATACCCATAATATCGGGCCCAAGGGCATTTAAATTGCTACCGTACAAAGCCCAAATACCCATGATATCGGGCCCAAAAGCATTTAAAATTGTTATCCTCAAAACCTTAATTACGCATGCAAATCTTTATTTGATAATACAAATTATACACTAGAGACAAGGCGCGTACAGAAAGCGCAATGACATGAAATATAAAATAAGATTATATTTAGATATTAGTGAAATCAAGATATGGGATGAATTCAACTTGTAAGAAAGGCAATCTAAATCCTTGTTGCAAGTGATTATGTTTGCATAGTTGAAATTAGGATAATATTTAAACAAAGTCGAGTTCCTAATATTATTCGAGAATTTGTGAATTTTTTTTCTGACTAACAGAAAATTTTATGCAATTTTTAAAATGAATAGGAGTTAAAAGCATAATTTTGAAAACATAATTCGATGTTTTTTCACAAAATAAATATGAATGGAACAAAAATATAATTGATGTTACATATATAATTGATGGAGACAAATTTAAAACAAATTGCTGAGAATTTTTAATACGTGAATCTTTTATCAGATAAAAATTATCAATGAAAAAAGAAAAAATCTTCAAAACACCAGAACAAGTCAACAGAAATATAAACTCATAAAATAATGGTATTAAATAGTTGTTGCTTTCGGCATATATATGTCTAATGTAAAAAGAGAAGAATTAGTATTCCACTTTTAAGAAAGATTTAGCTTAATTCTGCATACCTTTTTTTGTACCAAATAAAACCAAGTAGGACAAGGATTGCTTCCCACAACCCAACTTTCATATTACTTTCGATATTTTATTTAATAATATAAAAAATATTTTTTATATATAGAGAGAGAGTAGTGATCATATGAGAATAGTTTTTAGTATGAGAAATGAGAATAAACTTCAGCCTTTGATTTTGTGATTTCAACGCTCAATATTTATTTCACTCCGTGCAGTTTTCCTCGATTATCCTGCAGTTTTGCAAAATTAATGTTATTTTTGTAATTTTAGCTTTTTTTTTAAATCTGAAATCGCATCTCATTAGATTTTTTATTCCTTTGTTCGAACGATTTGATTTCTTCTTCCTTCTTCGTTCGATTTGATTTATATTTCTTCTGACGATCATATTTCTTTTCTTTGTTTCGGGATTTCGCATTCGTGTTCGGTCTCGACTTTGTTAATTGTGCATGAATATAGTTTAAAAAATTTTATTTTATTAAGATCGACGTTCATTTTTACTATTATATTGTGCATCTTTAGTGTTAACGCATGTTGTTTTGCTTGGATGGGAAGCGACGGATAGACCCATGGGTGTATGCATTGGTGGAGAAGCCTCACGAGTGGAGGGCATTCCCTTGGGGCTCGTGGTCCTTTAGTGTCTTGCTGCATCAGATGTCTGTCGTTATCACATCTTTAAAGACATAAAAGTTGCCTTTGGTACATATATACGGACCTGTTTGGGTGTTAGAGGTAATTGTTTGTAATTTTATTTTTAATTTATTTTATTTTTAATTTGTAAAAGACAAGACAAGAATTGTTAATTATTCACATTATTTCGAAGGCATGGGCGTACGAGGTGATCCCTGATCTAGCAGCCTTATATGCGATACGCAGTATGCCAGATGGGACTATGCCTCGATGCTTGATGTGGAGACCTCATTATGTTCGGGATGCTGACTTCACTGATTTTTTCACACAGGAGGTAAATTTTGTTTACATTTTTCAATAATTATAATATAATTTAATATTGCATATTTATTTGACTTATGTCTGTTTTCAGCATGATTGAAGTATTACACTGCAACCGACTGACGACGAGGCTGAGTCTGAGAGTTGGCTCAGTCTGAAGAATGCTGAGAAGCCGATGCTGCGCAGATTTGTTCCTTATAGGGGCTTGAAGCCCCGACCATCTGTCTCTCAGCGTTCTTTTGCCAGTACCTCGAGGAATTCTAGGAGGGTTCCACAGCAGCAGCAGTCGCCGCCACATCAGCAGCCATCACCTCAGTGGCAGCCATCGCCGCAGCCACACCGCCAGCCATCGCCGCAGTCGCAGCCATCGCCAGTGTTCGATATGGGGAGCGGTTTTGAGATTCCGGTTCATTCTTCTTTCGAGCATACTGAGCTTCCTCGGCGGCCAGCTAGGAAGCGCTCGCGGTGTTCGCATTCCTTATCTACTGAGCCTCTAGAGGTACTTGTGTTTAGATTTACATAATGGTTTATAATTTCTATTTGATTATATTTTACATTTTATTTTAATATTTATATTATTTTTTCAGACCGGACGACCTCCATGGTTCGAGATGCACGAGATGTCCGAGGATGGCATGATCCGATTCTCAGGTTACCTAGCCAGCCATTAGCACATCACCTGCTACAGCCATTGGCAGATCACCTTATGACACCACTGGCAGATCGGCTCATGGATCCACTTGCAGATCGCCTCATCGATCCAGTGTCGCAGCGACTTGTGCGTCCATTGGCGAAGACCCTTGTACAGCCATTAGCGAAGACCCTTGTACAGCCATTAGCGGATTGCATTATTGATCCATTGGCGCATCGGGTGATTCAGCCATTGCAGATCGCATTATTGATCCGATGGCTCAGCAACTTATTGAGCCAGTGTTAGATAGACTCATGAGGCCGGTGGCAGATCGCGTGGCTCAGTAGATTGTGGAGCCGGTGGCTTACACGGTTACTCAGAGGTTGAAGGTCTTCATACGGGACCTCGCGGATCATTTATTTTGCCGCCCGAGCAGGAGCCGGAGCCGACCCCCACCTGTTTACTATGCTACTTTTGGCGGATCCACCTCTACTACTGTTGGCCCCACCATTTCTACCAGTGCTGGCCCCACCACTTCTACCAGTGTTGGCCCCACCACCTCTACCAGTACTGGCCCCACCACCTCTACCATTGTTGGCCCCACCACCTCTACCAGTGCTGGTCCCACCACCTCTACTACTACTGGCCCCACCTCCACTCGCTATTCCCGTCCTCCGGCTCAGAAGATTTTAGAAGATTACAAGGCTTTCATGAAGGATAAAAAACAAAAAGTATTTATGCCTGGAGAGGCATTGGAATTGAGTAGAGAGCTCTACTTTCGGCCTCTGAATTACTCAAAGGAGGACATTTCAGAAGATGTAAGTGTATATCGATTTGTGAATTATTTTAATATTAACTTTATATCAATATGTTTTTTTTGTGATACAGATTTTGCAGTTGTTCATTCTCATGTCACATCAGTGTATTGCTATACGTGACAGCGCTCTTGATGACGGTGTTGACTCTGAAAGCACTATCGTATTAGATCCCTCTTTCTTTGTAAGTAATGAATTAAATTTACATTTCATTTTTAATTATATATTTAATGTGCAGGATCGTATCTTTCGTGCATGGCAAAAATGCCACCCAAATCAAGGAGAGGAGTGGGGGATTGTGTCGGATGATGATTACAGTTGGTGGAAGCCGGATGACGATCTAGTGAGGACTGTCCAGGGCCTTGATGGCATATCCGGCTTTAGGAGTTGGTTCAAGGCAAAACATGTAAGCTAAATAATTTAAATTAAATTATTATTTAGATTTCTTAAGCCAGTTTAAGTTTAATTGTGCTGATTTGCATTTTAGGTCATCGGTATTGTGCATCTATACGTGCACTGGGTTACTATACGGATTGATCTTCATAATTAGCATGTTGAGTTATATGACTCACTTTTCCATGCACTCAATGATCCATTTGATCCAGTGCTCTATTATAAGAGGGACCAGGAACTCCTTCCAGTTCTTAGGTTGCTCCCTCGTATCCTTGATGCCGCCGGGTACTAGAATAGCGTCATTCCTCCTCGTCAAAGGGTGAATGCCCCATTTACTCTGATCAAGTCCCCCAATGAGCAGGGCAGACAGAAGGACTCACATAGCTGTGCATTTTTTTTATGGTTGCTGTAGACAGATTACTTCAAAAAACAAAGATTCCAGCCAGTGATCTCACTCAGGAGTTTAGTGTCACATTTAGGAAGTATATAGGGGCTAGGATAGTACATTGGTGTAGACATCCAGATCAGACTATGTAGTTCCGATTTGATTTTATAAACATGTTTTATTAATGTTGATTTGTTGGTGTATTTTGTGTATTTTTTGTTTGAATTGTTGGTGTATTTTGTGGTTGAAATGCACAGGTGAATAAATGGATTTAATCACATTACAGGCAGTGATTTCGAGACGAAATCAACCATGTTGATATCTCGATTTGATATCGAGATCTCGATATCAAATCGAGATCTTGACATGATCGATTTCATCTCGAAATCCATTAATATCATTCTTTATCTTAAATTAAGGCTTTATATTATATAAACATATATTACTTGACATGTATTTAACAATTAAAACTTCATTTATCATAATACATTCTACATTTGAATCGATTCATGCATAAGATATTTCTATTTGAAATGTTCATATCTTAAATTAATCTTAAGTTAAGACATTATATTATATAAACATATATTACTTGACATGTATTTAACAATTAAAACTTCCTTTAACATAGTACATTCTACATTTGAATCGATTCATACATAAGATGTTTCTATTTGAAATGTTCATATCTTATAGATGTTTGAATAAGATGAAGTAGAAGTAGTATAATACAAAGTAAACATCTTGTTAACGAATGAACTATTGTAAGTTTCTTTGTTATCGAATCACAAAAAGCTTAAATGAATGTAATATGAGTTGTTTATCCTCGAAATTTATTGAATTAAACATCCAATTCAAAATTGATCACACAAATCGATATCTCGATTTGGATTTCAAGATATGTCGAGACAACAATGGGAATTGTCTCGACTCAAACCCTAGAAATCACGAAATGGGGATATTGAGATCTCAACATCACGATGTCAATTTACAATTTTGTTAAAACTCACTTGAATTTGTATACGAACCAAAACACCTAAACAGATCAAATAGGAGCTCAAAAATTCGTCCAAATATCAGCCACAATACATAAATCACCAAAACTAAAACCAATATACCTTAACAACATCTAATCAATTCATCATAAGCATGCAAACAGAAATAAAAAAAGTGTCACTACTCACTCATATGATCAACTCTCTCCAGATATTTTCTTTTTGTATGCCCCGTCAACTGACATATACTGCATGTCTTCGCCCGTCGACTTCGTGGCCCGTCTTGGGGAAGAGGACTGCTCAAATCTACTTCACCAATGGCGATATAAGCAGTGCAGGCACGTGAGTTGTGACCGGGTTGCCAATACCTCCTACATACTTGAGATCTGCACGTGGTCGAACTCTCAGCACCAGAACGTGCTCTACTCATCCTCGGACGACCAGCCTGTCGAACAACTATCGGTGGCCTCACAACAAAAGAAGTTACCTCCGATGGGAGTACCCAATCCGATGGATGCGACACAGTCATAATGGTGTGATGATATGTCTGTAGCAGAGTGAATTGTTTATAGTAATGTGGCACGTACTCTTATATCGGCTGCGAAGTATATCTGACAATCAAAAAATAAGACACACATGTTATAACACTACAAGATATGTGCAATAATGAAAGTATGAATTAACATATTACCTGAGGGTGGCAGCTGCATGACAACATGGAATCAGATCGAGATCGATCTGACGACACTCACACGTTCTGTGCTCTAAGTCGACATTGTAGCTCCTCTGTTGCCCTTCCACCTTGTATATGTGTGACATGGTGGTGCCTCTGACTACAAGATGTCGCCCATATTCGCCAACTCTTTTAACTTCGTCATAACTATGTGTGTCACAGCATGATCTCTAGACCGTGCAGCCGCCCGCCGCTCGTGAAACCATCTCTCAACCATAGCGCTGTAAGTCTCAAGAAGGCCACATATGGGCAATCGCCTTGCCCATAACAAACGAGAGTTGAGGGATTCAGCTATGTTGGACTTCATGAAGCTAAATCGTGTACTAGGGCACTGAGATCTGGACCAACGGTGGACTCCTCTATCCAAAAGCCTCTTGTAAGCTCCGTCTTTGCTCGGAATCTTCAAAGTAGACATGTGCTTTTAAAATGCATCGTGCCTATAATAGTAGGCTGCATCTCGTAAAACAACACCAACTTGAGGACCGTACCTCGACATGTTATTCGCCAAGTGGTAGTAGCAAATAGCATGTCTAGCATTCGGAATGCTAACTCCACTGCATTTTTTATGCTCTTGTGTTAATCACTGACAATGATGAGTCCTTCGCGATCTCCAAAGAAAACATGCAAGCGATGCATGAACCACATCCACGACTCATCATCCTCTATGGGTCCGATCCCAAGAGCAAGGGGAAATAACTGTTCATTGTCGTCTTTCGTCACCACAACAAACAATATTCCCTTATTCTTGCCCTTCAAATGTGTGCCATCTACAACGATCACTGGGCGCATGAAGCTGTGAAATGCATCGATGCATGGAGCAAGCGCTGGAAATATGCACTTGAACAAACTCTCTGAAGAAGTAGATATTGAAGGAACACACCGGTGAAGGCGGATCGTCCCCACGATCGATGTTGGTTACCAAGAATGTACATAGCATTTCCAAAATCCTTCATCTGTTACTGTTTTGACAGCCACACCTATACGTCCGACAATACCCTCAAGTTGTTGCCAATAAGAAGATATCGTCTACGTACAGTACTAAGAATACCACCACGTTTCCATTGCTCATTTTTCTACACACATTTTTCATCTTGACATTTTTCAAATCCAAGGATTTGATTGCCTCGTCAAAACGAATGTTCCAAGATCTAGAAGTTTGTATAAGTCCATAAAGAGACTTCTTTAACTTCCAAACTAGATTCTCTTAGCATTTCCTTACATAACCTTCAGGTTACCGCATATAAATGTCTTCATCCAGATTTCCATTAAGGAAAACTGTCCTAACATCCATTTGCCAAACCTTAGAGTCCACGTAATTTACTATGGATAAGAGAATACAGATCGACTTTAGCACGGCTACAAGTGAGAAATTATCATCATAACTGATTCTCTATAATTGAGTGAATCCCTTCGCCACCAACCATGCTTTAAAAGCGATAACCTTTAGATTAGATCCTCTCTTACACCTATAGACCCACTAACACCCAACGGCTATATTGCCTTTAGGAAGGTCTGAAGGTCGTACCCATCCATAGTATCTATAGATTTGATATCAGAATCTACAGACTTATGCTAAGACATCGTATCTACATCTTGAATTGCCTCTTTGTAAGTTCAGGGATCGTTCGCTTCATGTACAACAATGTGGACCAAGTCCGAAGACTCTCCTACATCCATGAAATGATTAGATTGAAAAACTCTCCCACTACAACAAGGCAGTACCTGTGTAGGTACACCAGAGTCAACACGTTCTGCAGTCTCTTGTGGTATAACACTTAGTACACTCGGTGTACAATTGTCTCCTCTCAACTTATTAAGAATGATCTTACTCTTGGATTCATGCTCACTTATATAGTCTTCCTCCAAGAATCGGGCATTGGTATTAGCCACCACACTCTGATTCTTTAGTACTATAAAAGTAACTGTTTTTCGTACCCTTAGGATATCCTATAAACAACTGTACTTCCATTCTAGGTACCAACTTATCGACTTTTTTATCCAGCATATATGTTGGACAACCCCAAACCAGAATATGGTTTTAACCAACGCTTTCGCCAAGTACACAATTCTATTGGAGTCTTTAGAGTCAATTTAGAAGATACTAATTTTAGAAGATACACCGTTGTTTCCAAGGCATAACCCTAAAACAAAAGAAGGCAAAGTGGCATAACTCATCATCGACCTCACCATCTCCAAAAAGAATTATGTTTCTTCTCTCTTCTACGCCACCTCGTTGCGGAAAATCAAGCGTAGACAGTTGAGATGTAATCTCGTTATCCAATATGTATTGCCTAAATTCAGCACTGAGGTATTAGAAAGTACAATAAAATCGTAGTGACTTGATACTTTCACCTTTTTGATTCACCACTCCAGTCTTAAATTCTTTGAACTTGTCAAATCATTCAGACATGTGGTGGATCAAGTAAATATATCCAAACTTTGAGTAATCATTCGTGAAATTCACGAAATACTCAAGACCACCTCTTGCTTGAATAGACATAGGCCCCCACAAATCAGATTGAATCATTTTCAACATATCATTGACTTTAAACCCATAGCCTTAAAAAGACTTAAATGTCATCTTACTCTCCAATTAGGATTCGCAGACTGAGAATGGTTCAACTTGGAGAAATTCCAATGATCCACGACTTATCAGTCTTTGGATCCTAGTCAGATTAGCATGACCCGGTTTTAGATGCCAAATATATGTTTGATTCTACATAGAAGAAACTATCCTTTTAAACGATGAATATGCATGAGTTTTAGTTGCGGAACGATATACACAAGTAATAGTATATAAGGAGTTTTCCAACATGCCAGAATAGATAAAAGAGTCAATTCTTATAATAACATTATCGTTATTAAAAATAACTGAATATTCATCCAGAAACAGTTTCGAAACTGAAATTATATTCTTTCAAAAACTAGGCATGTTTAAAACATCCTTTAATGCTATATCACAATCCGAAAAAGATTAAGTGTATATCTCCCACTGTAACAACCACCACTCTAACAGCATCTACCAAGCTTACAGTTATCTCGCCTTCATTAGTTGTCTTGTCTGCATGAAACCATGCAGACTAAAACAAACATGATCAATGGCACCAGTATCTACTATCCAAGAGATAGTAAAACAAGCCGCAAGACATGTTTCAAAAACTAACACAGAAGATGTACACGAGATACCCTTCATTAAGAGGGGACAATTATATTTGTAATGCCCAGACTGGTTGCATCAGTAACACTTTTCCTTTAGTTTCATGACACAACCAAAAAGTGTCATACTACCAGAAAGTATTACTTATTTGCTCCCACTGCTCCCACTGTTCTTTTTCTTTTGTGACTTCTTCTTCTAACCGTCATTACACAAAGAAGATGATGCTTCAAAAGAAACCAGAGCCAGTGATCTCTTACCTGTGAGATCCACTATAATCAAGCCAGTAAGAAACTCAGCAACAAGGTACTATTTCTTTCCCATGATTACTTTCAAGTGGAAGTAAGAGTTCAAGAGACCCCGAGTAGGTGTCTTGAGTACAAATATGTACTCTTTAGCAACCAGTACTATATCCAGATTTATTTCCAGTCCAAACAAATTGGACCAATAAGCTTGTTATGATAGAGAACAGTCATAAGCAGATTAAGTGACATGATGATAACTGAAATAAATTAAATGCAAACACGTAAGCATTTAAATCACATTAATTGAAGCATAAAACATGGAATCCTTCAAAACCAATGTTTACTGCAACCTCCAACAGCCCAACAAATATATATGCAAGCCACGGTGGGTGGACGTTTACACACATATCCATTGACCAGACAAACTATCTTTAATTCCAATATCACGTCAACCTCTACTTTATGACGAATGGAATTAATAGTCGGACCATTTAACAGGCCATGTGAATTAAAACAGGGACTCCGTTAGGGAGTTATATAGAAATTCACATCTAAGTGATGACCACAATTTAACCATAAAGAAAATTATTTTACAATTGATGACCTTACCGTTAGGACTTTACATCACTTGCAAATAATTTCTTAAATGTTATCTTGAATTAAATCTTTACCAATGAACCGTGAATGACACATCCGTTGGGGGGTGACGCCCAGGGTCACGCGAGTGACACACACTTCATTTAAAGATAAAATTCATTTTTATTAGAAGTCTTATCCAGTGAACCAGTGAATGTTGTATCCGTTGGGGGGTGACGCCCAGGGTCACGCGAACAACACACACAATCACTTATAAGACCAATTGTGGAGGCCTAAATAAATTAATTAAAATTTATTTTAACTCACTTAGTCATTTTAA
>JAPKLW010000544.1:245786-352007 GCA_026898455.1 Plectranthus barbatus | reverse complement strand
TAGAAGTCTTATCCAGTAAACCAGTGAATGTTGTATCCGTTGGGGGGGTGACGCCCAGGGTCACGCGAACAACACACACAATCACTTATAAGACCAATTGTGGAGGCCTAAATAAATTAATTAAAATTTATTTTAACTCACTTAGTCATTTTAAGTTGAAGGTTTTTAACAGCATGCAATAAAGAATTAAATAAATCCTAGCATGCTCCTAACATGTAAAAACATACGACATGCTTAGAAAATGAATACACATCATACAAGAACAAATAAAATGTCCTCGTGGCCCCAAGATGTGCACCTGCATATCTACCTATTCTATTACATGAATATTGAATATACAGCTCTTCAAATTTGTCTTCGAATCGGATCCGGGCCTTGAACAATTCAAATTTGGGCTTTTGAATTTACTGCAAATGGCCTTTTTCGAGCCACCGTTGCTACCAAAGGACGCACGGTCAATGGCCGAAACTTAATGGGCTTTGAAGACCAAAGCTTGGACTTCCATCTCCAACAAACGGCACCGGAGATTCATGCTCGAATCGCCGCCAATTGGCCGAAGAAAATGGCTAGTTGAGCAGCCTGGGCGAAAAACCAGTGCACAAGGCACTTTTCTCGCCTCCATTCCCATCGATTCCAACGACAATCATGCCGGTAACTTACTGGGCCTTAAACCCTAGGTTTGGACTACAATTTCATGTCACTTGTACTTGAAATCCATAAATGGAAGGCCTCGAAATGACCACGAAAAAAGTCCACCTACGTGCTGTCAACCCAGAAAATTAGGGTTTTATAGCGACTGCGCCAACTTCATCGGCCCATTGCGCCGTCATGATCGAAAATCAACCTCCCAAACCTACTGGGAATTGAAGCCGTAAGTATGGAAAGTCAGATCATGTCTTTGGAATTGTGGAAACGACCCAAAATAGCCTTCAATCAACGCGCGAAATTAGCTCACACGCAGACAGAATTGCGAGATTCTTGCGTGCAGCTGTTTTCATGCGGCGATTGTCATCAATCTCGCCGCCATCAACGCTAATCAGCCCGTGGGACTTGAAGCCCTCATTGCCACGACCAACTCCACACTGCCGGAATCAACGATTGTTGCCGGAATCGCCGCCGGAGACGCGAAGAAGACAGGGCGCGCAACTGTCGTGCGACAATTCTGAAAAATGCCAAGAAAAGTCGCGCGACTGGCCTCAATTTTTGCCCTCGCCGCCATCGACTCTGCCGCGATCCGGGTCAACCTCCAACGTCCTGGCGGTCGCCTATCATCAGGCTTCAAGATCCAACCCCCGATGTTCCGGCTACCAGCCCCCGCCGTCGTCGAGAATGCCGCGAAGAGAGGCTGCAGACCAGCCGCAAATCGCACGCAGAGAAGTGCACGATTTGCAACCGGTGTTGCACCGCCACCCGTCGCCATTCTTGCCGACCATTGGTTCTGACACGTCCTCCGCCATCCCAGCTACGATCCCCGACAACTGGTCACCACCACCGATGCGCCGGTGAGCCGCGGCTGAGCCGCAAACAGGCCCTGCGCGACTGCAATATGGCAATTTTTCTGTCGATGTGCTCTTCGTGTTCTTCGATTCTTGGTCTCGTTTTTCGCAGCAAATTACATCATAATTGATATAAAATTACAGGAAATAGAATTACATTATTTCCTACACTAACCACGGATTTTCTCGTGGTGAAAAACGATTATAAACCGCGAATAAACCCTCGCACCAAAAACCAAAAATAGATCGGGAGCCACGAGGAACAACAAAATATATAAAACATCGACGACATGCTTAAATGATTTAAAATATAATAAACCAACTGCACGTTTCAGGCATAGCCAACAACCACGAACGAGGCTCTGATACCAATTGAAGGAACACGTCGGTGAAGGCGGATCGTCCCCATGATCGATGTTGGTTACCAAACGTACACATACATGGTTTAATTAAAATAAATCGACTAGATCAGCGATTACCTTACCAGATCTACAGATCTGAAGATTGATTCCACTGGAGATCTTCTAGCCTGTATCCCACGAACCACGATCGGATACCGAGTGGACAGCAATCCTCCGAATCGTAGATGCCAATCCAAAATACTAGATCTATGATGTTTGAGAGAACTAAACCCTAACCGTCGCTCAACACATGAGCTTTATGATAATGACAACTTCTAGACCACTAGGGTTTTTCTCTCAACCATAAGATCCTATTTATAGGTATCTTCTAGGGTTTCTAGTTGGGCCAGGCCAGGGATCTCTAGAAGGTATAGGATTGGGCCTCCCATAAGTCCAAACACATATATTCAGCCCAAAATATAATTTGAACTTATAACATTAATTCATTCCACTAGAGAATTAATGTTGCAACTGCCATCCTATCCCGATGTGAATCAGAGCTTCTATTTGACTTAATTAATTCCCCGTGTTTAAGATAATTGCACATCCATTAATTAATTAAAAGCTCTGACAACATTAATTAATTAATATCTTAATCCTTAAGTAGTACCCGCTTAACATTATTATCGTATCGGAATGAATTCCACCTGCAGAGTTTAATACGATAAAACTTATGAGCTCCTTAAGGGGATGTCATCAACCTGGATGTCCAGGACACGGTGCCCTAATGTGACTATATAAACACATACAAATAATGTTGTTACCCAAGATACGGAGCATATTGAATCATCCTTTTGATTCTCACCCATGGTAAGTCAAAGTAACAAACAATCATTTGCATATATCTAAATATCACATCTAGGGTTAAGAATTATCAAAGTCGCCGAGACCTTGGTTCTTCATAGAGTCAGAACTGAAGAACACGTCTCACTGCGATCCATTCAATGCGACACCACGCACTAGCATAAACTAATAACCAAGACTAGTTATCTCAAGTTTATACTACAACCTAAAACGATAGTTTATCCAGAACTATCTCAGTTGTGAATACGTTTTATATCTTATAAGGAACCCAACAATGCGATCTTCAGTGGGACGACGCACCCACCACATTGTCTACAATATAAGATAAGTGGATATACATGCAATCATGAGATTGAAACAATGTGATAACGTTTGTTTCAGTTATTTACAGGAGATTAAGTACATGACAAAGCTCGCTTAAAAGTTCGCTTTACTGTATACTCCAACAAATATATCATACATCGTGCCTACGTTACGAGACTATAGCATGTGTAATTAGCTCGGCAGCATCGCATAAGACTTCTCTCACTTGCCAAATACCATTGCAATGACTATGTTTCTTGCCCGCAGGGCAAAACTGTATTCAATCTTGATGCCGAATTGAATCAACAATTCAGGCATCATCTCCTTCGGCTTTAAAATAGCACCCTTTGCCGCCAACTTACTAGAGAAATACTTACCCAACACTCTTGCGGGCACTCTGCGGGGAGCAATACGATCAATATCCGTCTGGAAGCTGTGCATCAGATCACACTTGAATACTCTCCAAACAGTTCCAGATTGTCTTGCACATAGCATAAAAGGACAACCATTCACATGCTTGCATCTGAAGTTGAGCCGAGTAGTGGTGGACCTCTCCGTGGAGTATTCCAATCGGTGATGCAAGTGATGCAGTCCTACAACAAGGTCAAGTTTATCCTTGCTGCTAAATGTCGCTCCAATGCATAGCTCAGTCGGGGCCCAATCTGCGGGAATAATCCACTCCAAACGCTCAGGAGCATCAACCTCTATTAAAGGAAGCACCGAACTCCTTAGTTCCTGATCATGTCGAGCTGTAGCCACAGACTGACTCAAGTTATTGTTTGATAGTCCGTACTGATCCATTCGCTCATGAGCTAGAATCCATCTAGAAAAATCACTGACCAATTACTCAAACAACCGACTCCGGCCCTCCTCATCGTCCCTCCCCCTCCTCCTCGTCATCACAATAATCATCATCATCGTCATCTGTAGATTCCGCCTCATACTCATCTACAAAATCATCAGCTAATGAGATGCTAGGACCACCCATTCGTGTTGATCGCTGTGACTGTGACTGAGGTGCCTGAAATCCGAACTGATTTTGCTTCAATTTGGTGACCACATATATAATTGGATCAATGCTATTCTCATATAGCATCCGCATAATATCTTCATCGGTCTTCAATCCAGCCTTCACATGCCTCGAGCTCCCAGATATACTGTTCATGTAAAACAAGTAGTAGCTAGTAGTGAGGAGATCACAGTGCATGATCTCGTGAATCTCGGACAAAATGGCATTGTAGGAGATTCGTTCACGCCTCAAACATCGCTCATCTCCGCCCATATACTCGGATCTGTCCCATGCACCACCATGATGTATGATGAAACATTGATACGATATCTGCGATAAATGAAACGAAAGTATTAAAAAAATGAAGAGCATGATCCAGCAGACAATTCGAGATCTCGATATTAATATTGAGATCTCAGAATCACATTAAAATTAATTGAGATCTCGTGACAAAATCAAGATCTTGAGATGATGTCGAGATCTCAATTTTGTCACGAGATCTCGATTTTCCCGGGTTTTTTCCTAAGTTCTCTGCGTATTTTTTACGAAGAACAGTCCTCGAATCACTATATTTTCTAAAAAAATAAGATATACAAGTCGTTTCTAAACACATATCATCAATATTATGCATAAAACGAATGAAAAATGTGAAAAACGGTTGAAATCAACATACCTTCAATTTTTGGCTCTCAAAACTCTCTCGACTATCTTCAAAATATTTTTTTGAATGGTTCCTCGTACAATGAAAGCAATTTATTTGTAAAAGGTTTTAATAAATTTCCAACTACTTTGGTTGTTGTAAATAAATGATAAAATAAATATTTTCGAAAATGGAAATAACTTTAATAAAGTTGATTTTGTCTTGTAGCCGAAAATGGAATAGAGAAAAAGACAAATACAAAGTGGCTAGAAAACTTATATTTTTGTCTTTGTGGCTATAAAACATACCCACTTATTCAAAATGGCTACTTGTGTGTATTCCCACATAAATTTACAAGTGATAACTTTATCTATTGCACAAATATTGTGCTCTTTCGACAAAATCCAAGTAGGATGACAGAGAGTAGAGTTCCTTCAACTAAAAAAATTAGTGATTAATATGACTTTCTAATCCTTACCCACCTTAAACTAATAATTGAGAAAAAAAAAAAAAGAAAATCGGAAAATGCATAACCATTAAATTTTTGTTACATCTGCATCCCATCGTAAATACTATCACTTTCGCCAAATTGGTTGTACTTAGTATCTGCAACATTAAAGTGCCGACAACTTTTCTTTGTTTTTTCAGAATATCATTTGAGCAATACTGCAACTTCAGAGCGCTGCACAGTTGTTGTATTAGGCCGTGTAAAAATAAAATAAAGTAAAATATTTTGATAAAAAAAAAAGTTGAGCACTTTTACATTTAAATGTTTTAAACAATCAACTTTTAATGTTTAAAATAATCAACTTTCAATAGTGTAAATAATAATATAGATGAATGGAACAAAAATATAATTGATGTTAGAGATATATTTGATGAAGACAAATTTTATACAAATAGGTGAAAACTTTTTATAGTTATATCAGTATCACGGTAGCATATATAAAAATTATCAAAGAAAAAAGAAAAATCTTGAACACAATCAAAACACCGAAACAAAACAGTGGATATAATAAATACATAAAATAATGGTAATAATATTAAAGAATCAGACATGACTTTCACCGTTTGGAGTGGTTTCAATTTCTGCATCATATCCTGTCTCTCTCAACTTATTACCATTTTCAACATTCTTTCCACAAAACCTGTGCACTTTTTTTTTCTTTAAAAAGTTCTTTCTCTCTACGCCAGTGATATGTGCATCAGTTTGGTTAAAGCAAGAAAGAGCAGCCTTTGTATTGTTTACAATTTATTTAATAGTCTACACAAATTGTACGGTAGTACAAAAAAAGAAATAGTTGTTATTTTGGACACTAGTGGCACTTAGATTCAACATATGTAATGGAGAACAAACTGCTGCCATAAGTGCTGCTTGTTTTCATGAAAATCATATTAGCTTTTATTTCAAGAGATCAGTACCTTATGAAGAGCATCGGAATTTTTTTACCTTATGGAGAACATCGAAATATTTATAATTTTATATGGAGCTGAATTGATCAACTACATGTCTACGATTGAGATTATATTGTTGGGACATTATATCATGGGAAATTCAAATGAGTTACTTCACCAGTGAAATTCAAGAAATTTTCTTATCTCCAAAGTAGAAATAAGGAATTTCAGACTTTATTTTGGAGTATTTGGTTTCATCCAAATTTTTTATTAAAAAAAAAAAAGAAAATAGGCAGCCAACCTTGAACCCTCGAAACTATGTGTGATTATTAACTGAAAATAGGAACAGGTAATATAACTCTACACTTCGAAACAATGTGTGATTATTAACTGAAAATAGGAAATATAGTCTATATTTTAAAACAAAATGTCTGCAAATTGAGTTTTGTTACTACTTTGTGTTTATATGTATTTCAACGACTTTCAAGATCTAAAAATTTATGGAGAGATACTTTTTCAATTTACTTTTATCCCATAAAAGGGAAATGTGCTGTTAAATTCATTTTCATTTTCATTTTGATGTATTTGCTGCTTTGGTGAGTTGATGTTTTTGCAAGGATAAGTTTCTGTCAATGATGTTTGCTGACCATGTATCATTCTATTTGTTCATTTTTTGGTTCAAAACGATTCGAATTTTACGTTGGACTATTGTGAAATTTTTTAAAATATATTTCTTTGATCTTTTTTGAAATGCTGGATTGATTTGGGTAATTAAAACGTGAATTTTAATTCTTGGAGTAACAGACTGGAGAATGGAATTTGATAGATTTATATTCTTATTTTTGTTGTTGGGATATAACAAACAATAACAAAATAAAATAGTTAATTTTGGGTTGTAAAAAGAAATTTGGGACTTTAATAAATCAACTTTCATTATTATCAAACTAAAACTAACTCATTCAAATATTGTTTTATTTTGATTCTGAAAATAATTGTAGTTAACTTTCAATTAGTTAAGATAGCTACAAGCCTACAAGAAAACTCCAACTTTTATTTTTTAGGTCCAAATATAATATTATTTATCTTGAGAAATGTATAATTTATGTACGTGATACATGGTATTAATATTATAGTGCTATTTTTAGGCAACTTTATAATATATAAATATTATATTAAAAATATATAACTATTTTATTATATGTACCTCAATTCATAAACTTAAATTATAGCGTATGAAATATTATAATGAGCAATAAATAATTAATGCACACTGTAAGTAACAAGATTTATAAAACTAGGTAGGTTATTGAATAAAACTTTTAAAATTTCTAACAGAAGTTGAAAGAATTTCTAATGAATGTTTGAAAATTTGAATTATGAAAACTATTTTTTAATATGCTTATTTATAATATACATAACTACCTTACATATTTTATAACATTGTTAAAAGTTAATAAGGGATTTATCATGAAAATTTTGTATGACCCTCTGTTACTTTAATATTGTCCTATACATATTAATTTATTCAAATAATTCTGAAAATTGGAATAGATGTGATATTATAATTACATTTTGCAATGATGATATAGGTAATATCCATTATTTATTACTAATAAGGTTCTTATTTTATTTTAAGAATCAAATATTTATTATTTGCATGCAGTTATGTGCTATGCATTTGTTGCTACAAATGTAAATGTACAGTAACCAATGCATAGAGGGTAAAGAAATAGCTCGTGAGGCTTCTGTCCAAGAGATTATGGATAATTTGCACAAACATTATTCTTCGAAGTCATATAAAAAGGGTGCTAAAGTGCCGGATAAAGGTTTGACAAATTCATATCCCAATACGTTCAAATACATCAAAAAAATTGGACTACATAGTGCAGAACTTTATCCATTTGTTGGAAAGTTTCAAAAGGAGCCGCCTATCTTAAATCCGGTAAATAAACTAATTTTTAAATTGATATTAGTCAATAGTTATTTTTCATTTATTTATTAAATTATTTGACAATATTTGAGTTATGTCTCAGATTTATAAAATCCATATTGAAAGTTTTGAAAAAAATTCATGATCATAAGCTGGTTATAGAACACTTGGCTTTGCAGCCACTGACAGGAGCTATCTTATATGTGAATAGTTTTAGGGAATGGAATTATGATGTAAGTATTATAAAAATTAAAATGTTGATTATTAAGATTTTATATTTTATTTTTGTTAAATAATTTTTGTTTTAGGATAATGTATATGAAGGACCCACTGCTGAAGATATGGAAGAAGATTCAAGTGATCACACTGAGGCGTACCATGCTTTAACTCTTGTAGGTTATGGAGGAGTTGAAGGAGTAGATGACTATTATATTTCCCAAAATTCGTATGGACCAAATTGGGGCCATGATGGATATATAAAAGTTCGTAGGCATTTGATCTGTATGATTTATTTTGTTAAAAATACTCATACTAGATCTATTCAAACAAATTAGGTAGAACTGAATTTGGTTTTTAGTTTTTGTAAAGTTGTCTTGACTAGATTATGAAGACAGTAATTAATAGATGGTTTTGTTGATGCCACCATTTTGTCCCTATTAATTATCTTCAGCATAATTAATAGATGTTTTGAGTTCTGCCATGCGATACAAAAAAGAATTCGTTCCTAGCTCGTAATTAATTCTGATATCGGCATCACGTGCATATATGTAATAACTCTAATTTTCACTTTTCTCTTGCTTAATACTAATTTCAATTGAAATATTTGTTGTTGGAATCGATCTTTTCTATTTGGATGTTAGATTTTATGATTTAATAGTAGTTTATTGTTCAGAGATTGATTCACAATTATGTTGAGTTTGATTGGAGAGAAAGGAAACTATTCTCAATATTTTACCTACATCTTAACTTTCAAACACTAACTTGTTGGAAATAATTAGGGTTTCTTGAAATGTAAACATTAATTGTGTAAATGAGTATACAACTACTCGAAAAAAATTACGAACTTGCGTGAATTAACCAAGTAGTTTATGATCTCACCATTCGATGGAGAGAAAAAAAAAACACAAAATGGCAGATTCAAATTAGCAATCATGAATCTCTTATCGGACGCGCCTTTAGAAATTGCTCACTTGGGCGCATACAACAAACTTGAGACGCTGAACCAACTCATTCAGCTTATATAGGTTACATTTTACAAATACACATTCATTTCGTAAATTAATTTAATTTGTTTTTATAATATAATATACTATGTGTATAAATAATTATTACATTATAAAAAATAAAATAAACAACACTATATCAAATATTTATACAAAAAAACAAAACATTAATAAAATGTTTTAAATGTACTGGGTGCAATGGTTGATCAAGAAATATGTGTAGAGGGCTCTATTACATTATTGGGTTAAAAAACACTAAACAATAGAGAAAAGATATTACTTTATAATAATTGTAACATATACAAAAAATACGTGCACTAAAAAATACTTAGTAAAAGATACATACTAGAAATATTAGATACATTAAACTACTTAGTGAAAGATACATACTAAAATTAATATAATTCTTCTTCATCTTCAGCACTTTTACCTTTTTTAAAAATAGAAATAAGGGGATATATTATAAAATTTTAAAATTAGATAATACTTAAATAAAAGAAATTAATTTGGGAGGTGAGTGTTGGAGCCCACCAATCTCCATCTGCTTCACCCATTATTAGGGTGGAAATATGCCAGATCTGGTTGGATTTTGATTTAATAGGTTTTGCTCTATATAGTTTGATAGGTTTCCGTCTAATCTACTATCTATAATATATTTTTTATTAGCTTAAGTTTGATTTTTTTATGAAATTTGTCTATTTTTTAAGAAGGATGTGCAATTGGAGTATGTGAAGACCCATGATCAAGTAGTTGATATCGTCACCAAACCACTCAAGAAAGATGTCTTCGTGAAGCTTAGGAGCCTGATTGGATACAAGTTTAAAGGGGGTGCTTAGGAGCCTGATTGGATACAAGTTTAAAGGGGATGTTGAAATATTAAACTTGATCTATTATGTTTGGGCATAAAATATTATAGTTAATTAATATTATTATAAGCCCATAATGGAAGCCCAAGTTCTAGAATGAGCTCTAAAGAATCTATCGAGTTCTGTAGAAATTGGATAAGGATACCTAAATATAGAATAGTCTAGATAGTGAATTATAGTCATTAGATTAGAGTAGGGGAGACAAAATCCTAGTCATTGGTAACTATTATAAATAGGTGTTGTAATCTCACATTTGAATCAATCAAATCAAAAACAGTCTCCAAATACAAAGTAGCTCTCATTTCTCAAACTTCGCATATTCCCTTCCAAATTTCTAAATACTTCTCCACCATCAAACCTTCTAATTTCCAACAGAACTTTGATATATCCAAGGTGGCCCCATGTTGGAGCATAGGAGTTTTGGCAAATATAGTAATCATTTACACCATCTATTCCATCATATCCTATAAGGTTAAACAATGGTAGTGCATGCCCATAACTTCAGTCAATGTCAATTCATTAGTTGTAACTCTTTCATAGACCTTATCCTGAAAGAAAAAACAATTCCATAAGTATACACAGATATTAAAATTGATATTTTAATTGCTTTAATACTTACCTCTTTACCCCATTCTATAAAACTATCCACCCCATTCTATAAAACTATCCACATATAAGTTTGCACATGTTTGTGGCTGCAAAGTCAAGAGTTCCTTGATCAACTTATCATTAGTGGTCTTTGTGAAACTTCCAATATGTTTTTTATTGTTTTGAACATGTCAAAAAATGTAAGAATTAGTAGAAAATGAGAAATTACTAGGAATCAACAATAAGTTTATTTACCTCGTTTATGTTAAGCATGTCCTCGGGTGGCTGATACTTGGCAACAATGGATGAGCATCTGCTGGATACAATCCATGAAATTGTATTTATCGAAAGTCATTAGTATATGAATTTGCCAAATCATGATCTGATATGCCTTTTTTTGTCAAAGTCTTTGGGAGGATATTCAACATGTAAAGAGTTCAAAAATTCCTGAACGGATGCCTCTCATGGTTTTTCTTTTCCCTCGAGATATTGGTTTGCATACATCACATTTGTGATGGCAAACACATAATAACAGGCTGAAAATAAATAAGAATTATCTTAGTCTCAAAATAATTAATTTTGTTATAACTTGATACAAACCAAAATGTCAAAATATATTAAATAGACTAAACTATCAATATGATTAGGAATTTAGGGAGCTCATTTATAAGTTATAAAACGTACAAGTCTTTAAATTATATTAAGGCACAAATCATGAATACTGTGCAATTCCATAATATAGAGCTTGTACTAGTATGAGTCCCTTCAATTTAGTAGAGTTTATAATTTTTTTAGCTAGAAAGTTGGCAAAAAAATAAAATCACGCATTTGCAAGCCATTCTTTTGTATATTACTCAAGTGTTAATATATAAGTTTTATATAAATTACCTGTAGTCTTTTGATGACGCACATCTAGCAAACAGTCAGGTTTCACTAGCATCCATTAAAAGTCAGCCTGAAAAAAATTTGATAGTGCAGATTAATCTTCAAATGAACTAAGTATACATTTAAAGTGAAGAAAAACATACGTTGGTGAAGAAGGGATCGTTTATGAGATTCTCCATGATCGTGCATGGTTTTAGGGAGAAAAGTGATAGAATATTTAAAGGGATTTTTGCAAACCAAAAATAGATAAATCATATATGATTAGTTTTATGGTTCTAAATTTTGATAATTTCGATATTTGGAGTATAAAAAACAAAAGAATAACAATAAAAATAATGAGAATCAAATTTTATTCTTTTGGTTTAGAAGATAATAACATTTTTAGTTTATTTCATTAATATATTGATTATATTTGACCATATTTATTCACATTAATATATTGATTTTATTTGGGGCCTCTTGATCAAAGCATGCCAAAGAAAAGAGTTGCGTGTGGACCTAATGATTTTTTTATTAACGAAATTAATTTACTTTGATTTTTACAACCATAATTAAGCGCTGAAGTCAGCAAAAACCAATATTCAACATAATTAACTCTACATGCTAGGTTTGTCCTAGCTAACCCTAAAAAATAAAACTGCATAAATAAACTTGTAGAGTTATAAAACAAAGCAATTACATATGAGGATTTTAGATTTGGAATTTTACTTCTAAAATTTGGTTATTAAAATTCTAGTTATAATCATAATTCTTATAAAATCCTGATTTTGGTTCCTAACAATAAATTAAAATATACATCGCATAATATTTAGTTCTTATTTACTTAAGAGGAATTATTAAAAATAATAATCACCGTAGTAGAATTTCAATTATTGCACCATTGTGGAACAGAGAATCTAATCTTATTTATAAAAGCCTTAACTGCTAAAGTCAATGAAAACAATAACAAATTAAAAAGAAATCATAATTGAATATGTTATTTGTTGATGAAATAGATATAGTACCATTTGTTATATTTAAGTATTATTTACAAAAATATTTACAACCAAAGGAATTTCATTTATTATTCAAACGACATTATTAATATCAAACTCTATTTTAATATTATTATATTCTTTTCTATTAATTTTTTTGTCATTACAAAAAAAGGTTTATTTGCAACAGATAAATTCATTGCTAAACAACAAATTTTTGTTATAGAAAAGTACTTACAACGGACTTGCAACAAATTTTTTCAGTTGTTATGTAGGGTGTTGCTAACCTATTGCAACAGAATAAGTGATCCGTCGCCAAATTGCAACGGATATAGAAACAGAAAATTCGTTGCGATACATACACAAGTGCAATATAATATTTTGTTGATATATGTTTTGACGGATTATTCTGTATGGCTAAGGAAACACATATTGCAACATAATTTTTGTGCTATGTTCAGCGACGGAATATTTCGTAGTTATTGGAAGCATATTGCAACGAAATTTTTGTTGCTATATCTTGCGATAGATTTTTCTGTAGGGAGTGAAAGCACATCAACAACGGAAACTCCGTTATTAAATTAAAATTTTTGTAGCGGATATGAATTAATATTGCAACTAAAAAGCCGTATCTAATATTTGATGTTGGTAAATTCATAGCACATTTCAGTCCCACTTATTATAATTAAATGTATTTTTTATATAATAAACCTGCAAAAGTTTTAATATAATAATTTATAACAGTACTACCATATTACATAAAAACAATCATACCACAACAAGTTTTATATAAAAAAGTTAGCAAATTCAATATATTTAAAATGTTCTAAAGTTCAAATATTCATGTATTATCAAAATAAAAGATATAGCCTATGAGCTTGGTGAAAGCCTAAAACTCATAAATTGTACACAAAACACTGACATCTGCTCCTGCATATGAGCTTTCATTGCGTCGTTCATCTCAGCTTGAAATTGCTAATTTTCTGCTCGGTGTCTAGCCTCTACCCGAGCTTGAAACTCCATATTATCTACTCTTAATCTTTCCCACATATCTTCAACTTGTGTATTAAACTCATGTGAATAGAATTGAGCAGTTGAACATCCTCGAGCTATATATAAATTCGATCGATATCCTATGCCAAATATCCATTTCTTTTTTAAGACACCACCCATCACATCGAAATAGATCTTGCTCATATCGACTGGATCGGTGGTGCCTGCAGCAAGAATAAGACTACCAGTTAACAAAGCAATTAAGAAACTGAGGCAATAGCAGCAGCAATAGTTATGGGTCCAAATAAAGCTATACATCAAAGCTAAGCCTAATGATATAAAAGAGCAAGCAACAACATAATAGACTGAGCAAATTAACAACAATCCATAAATATATTATGTTAAATGAGTACCCAGCAGCCAGGAAAAAGAAACCAGCTGTAGATGTGATAAAAAATAGCAGCAACAACAAATCAACTGCATCAATAAGAAATAATTCAGGCCCTAACAAAACTTTAGTGTTGGCAACAGGTATTAACTAAACCAGTCCAAGCCAACACCTAATGAAGATACTACAACACAGGGAGACAAAGAAGGTACCCTAAAACAATCAGCATCACTAACAACTACAAGCAACATCACTAACTGCAGTTTGATATGTACTATCATTGGAATTGAGTGCATTCAAATAATATAATCATTTATGTTTATTGTTCGAGGATTTAATGGTAAGCATATGAGTTATTATAGTAAAGAGTTAATGAAAAAAGAAGCACAAAATATATATAAACTAAATATCTTATATAAGTGGATTCACAATAGCAGGTTTCATAAATTATCAAATATTGTAGAATGTGAATGGAAACTTAATTACTATCAAAGTATATAAGAAAATAAAATTCCTCATAAAAATAATTTTTTTTAAAAAAAAATAATTATTATGTTCTTGTAATTGATTGCATCGGGAGAGAAACCTCAAAGGGCCTACCTCGAGTTCAGAGCAAGATGGTCCAAACACACCTGATCCAATAGTTTCTCTTTTTTTTCTAAAAAATATAGATATCTTCATGAAAACAAATTTAATATTTTCGAAATTGTTTTTTATTTTTAAGTAGTTTTCTTACGTTAAAATATGTAAGCAGACTCTGAGGAGGCTTGCTCAGAATAGAGAAGCAGCTAGGAAAATCAGGCTTAGGAAGAAGGCAAATATTAATTTATTTATTTTATTAATTAATTTAGAAATGAGAGTTTAATTTAATTTGTTGATTGATGCAGGCGTATGTTCAGCAACTGGAGTCAAGTAGGATGAAGCTTACTCAATTAGAACAGAACTCATAAAGCAACGTGCTAATTTGCTTAAAAACTCAAAAAAAAAAAAACTTATGAAATCGATTTTTTTTTGAATAAGTCTACATTAATCTTAAACTCACATACACTTGAAAGGAACCTACCCAATATAATGATGAAACTGATTGTGAAAGAACCATAAAAAACACAAAAAGAAGGCAACTCTTACCCACACCTAGAAAAACCATAGAAACAATGTACACTTAAAAAAAATGAAAGTTCAAACAATACATTTAAAATAGTTAACAAAAAAAATTGTCAAGTAAAAGGTTACAAAGAATCTCCTAAAAGAACAACTTAAAAATAGAAAAAAAAAAACAATCTATATATATGTGTGTGTGTGTTTTTTTTTTTCAAGAGAAAGAGAGAGCTCAAACACACACTACCTGTGATAAGAAATACTAGTTCCTTGATATCAACGAGAGGGTAAACTAGCGACTAATTTAATAAAAATACAGAACACCTAATTACACTAATTTACACATTCATGAGTGGGTACATTATATATACAAGATCATGAAGTGGTAGCTACATACTAATTAGGCAACAATATAAGTGAAAGTTTGAATGATTTTAGATTAATTTAGTTGTGGTATGTGTTTTGTTTTTTTTTTTTTGTTTTTTTATTTATGCTTTAAAAGTTATAGATGTAGTCATGTCCATAATAGCATACCCATAAATAAATTATTGTCAAAATAACTCTATTTTTCATTGAACTTTCCACACTCAAAATAGCTAAATGGTTCATCTTTTAAGCGAACTGGGATTTATCTATGAATAAACTGATGAGCTTTAGTTCCATATTAATGAATATTAAAATGAGTTTTGACAAATAAATCTCAAATCAAACACAAAACTTTAATGATACTCCTATTAAACGAACCGAGTTTGATCCATACAATAATTTTCGCTTGATTTTGAGTTAAGGAATTCCCCACTAACCGGGCTCGATCATCTCACCTTAAATTTCTTCATTTTCACTCGAGCAAAGCTTTTTTTTATTTTTGAATTAGTAAGAGACTGGGTTAGAAAGATGTTTCTCTATTCACCCTTATTTTGAACTTAGAAATTAGCAAAGTTATCATTACCATACGATATGTGTCCAATAAGATGTTTGTGATTCATTCAAATGACAATAAAAAATAAGTAGATGTATAGGGTGTAGTGGTAAAACCCATCACCAAAAGTTAATGGGTTTAAGCTTTCAGTGATATCTGGGTGTGTAAGTTTGATTTAATGTATTACTAATTAAAATAATTAAATACTCCCTCCGTCCCAAAACGATTGTCTGGTTTGGAAATGGCACAGATACCAATGCGAATAGAGATAGAGGAAATTAGTATTTTATTAGTGAGTGTGTATTAACTTTCCATTTTAGGAAAGATGACAATTGTTTGGGACAAACGAAAAAGGAAAACAAGACAATTGTTTTGGGACGAAGGGAGTAACAAATAAGGTAAATAAATAGATGTGTTTTATTGGAGAGAAAATCAAGTGATCATTCAAGTATTGAATCTTACTAGCTAAACAGAATTTCAATTTTTAAAGCTAATAACGAAGCAAGTGTTTAGTACTAATCTTAACACTATATCTTTATAGAAAATAGATACAGATGAAATATAATAGAAATAGTTAAAAAAAAAATATCAAAATAAAAAGAGTAAAAATGTGAACTATAAAATATCCCTTAAAAAACTATCAAAATTATTTGTTAAGAAAGTCCAGATGTCCATAATCTCAGGCCCAAGACCACTTATATTGCTGCCAGACTTAGCCCAAATAGCCACAATATGGGGCCCAAAAGCATTTAAATTGCTAAAAGACAAAGCCCAAATACCTATAATATCGGGCCCAAGAGCATTTAAATTGCTACCGTACAAAGCCCAAATACCCATGATCTCGGGCCCTAGAACATTTTAAATTGTTGTCCTCAAAACCTTAATTACGCATGCAAATTTTTATTTGGTAATACAAATAATACACTCGAGACAAGGCACGTACAAAAGCACAATGACATGAAATCTAAAATAAGATTAGATTAGATATTATTGAAATCAAGATATGGGATGAATTCGACTTGGAAGAAAGGCAATCGAAATCCTTGTTGCCAGGGCCGGGCCGGACAATATGGGAGTCCAAAAGTGAAAATAAATTGGGAACTTTAGAATTTTTATTTTTAAGTTATAAAATATAATTTTAATTATAAATAATAATTAGTACGTTACTATTATTATTATTCTATCATATTTTGGGTATTTTATTTTATTATATAAATAATAATTTATTGCTATAAAACTTAACAATTTCAATTTGATAATAGAATTCTTAGCTAATTTCAATGAATAATTCACCATTTTCTAGTAATTTTTAATGTATTATTATTATTTTAAATTTTACTATAAAAATTTAGGCCCCAATAAAATTCATACATATATAGTTGATTATAAATTTTAGGGTCTCTGATAGGGTTTTCCGCAAACAATAAAATACTTCATTGATGAATATATAAAAAGTACAAAAAGATATACGTAAACTAATGAAAACCCTAGATACAAGATATATGAAATCTAGAAAGCATATCTAAAATATATTCTATCATCCCCCCTCAAGTGAAACTTCTAGAATTGTCGTGAGTTGAAGCTTGTCTCGAAATAATTCAAACAATGGCCGAGGGAGAGCCTTTGTGAAGATGTTGGCAATCTGATGATCAGTCGGGACGAATTCTGTAACCAAATTTCCTGACTGAACCAATTCGCGCACAAAATGATAGTCAATGTCAATGTGTTTTACGCGCTTGTGAGCCACGGGATTCTGAGTTAAAAAGATCGAGCTTTTGTTATCAAAAAATAGATGTGGCGGTCGTGCAAGAGGAACATTCAGCTCACGTAGGAGTGAAAAAAGCCAAACTAGTTCAGCAGCGGTATTTGCCATAGCGCGGTACTCGGATTCGCAGCTAGATCGAGCGATGTTTGGTTGTTTCTTCACACTCCAAGATACTAAATTACAAACTAAATAAATAGCATAGCCGTATGTAGAACGCCTGGTGTCGACACAATGCGCCCAATCGGCATCGGAATAGGCAATCAAGTCGCATGAAGAATGGCTGGAGAATAAGAGACCATGCGAGGGAGTGCCCTTGATGTAGCGAAGGATTCGCTTAATGGACAGAAAGTGTTCAACTGTAGGTGCTTTGAGAAATTGACTAGCCAAGTTAACAGTGAAGGAGATGTTAGGCCGAGTGATCGTTAGATATTGTAGTGCACCGACGATGGATTGTAGAAAGTAATGTCTTCGAATGGGTCGCCGACTTGAGATAAAGTTAGTCCATGCGGTAGCGGAGTCCCAACAGGTTTCGCATCTAGCAGGTCCGTACGTGCAAGAATGTCCCGCGCGTACTTAGCTTGTGATAATAGGAGGCCATCCTTCAAACATGTGACTTCTAATCCGAGAAAATAGCTTAGTTTGCCGATGTCTTTGATTGCAAATTCAGAGTGAAGGCGAGTGATAAACTTCGAGATATATGTTGAGCTGCTGTCTGTAAGAATTATGTCATCGACATACACAAGTAAATAAAGCTGAACTGACCCACGCAAGTAAATGAACATGGATGTATCTGATTTGCTGCACTTGAATTCCATCGATAGAAGAAATGAGCTCAGACGTTGGAACCATGCACGTGGTGCTTGTTTGAGCCCATACAAAGCCTTCTTCAGACAACAGACATGATTCGGAAAACGGGGGTCAACAAAACCCGGAGGTTGATGCATATGGACAGGCGAAGTAAGAAGACCGTTGAGGAATGCATTCTTGATGTCAAGCTGATGGAGTGGCCATTTATGAATAACGGCGAGAGAGATCATGACCCGAATTGTAGTAGCTTTGACAACCGAACTGAAGGTATGTGAAAAATCGAGGCCAGAAATCTGAGAGAACCCTTGAGCGACTAGCCTAGCCTTGTGACGGTCAATGCTACCATCGGAGCGATACTTTGTACGAAATACCCATTTAGAGCCGACGATGTTGCAGTCTAGCAGAGCTGGTACTAAATCCCATGTCTGATTTTTGTGTAAGGCAGCCATCTCTTCAGACATCGCAGCTAGCCAAAGAGGACTCTTAGAAGCTAATTTGAATCCTTTTGGTTCCTGCATTGTAATAAGAGCATTGTGTAGAGCGGTGGAATCATAGTAAGCAAGATGTCGCAGCTTGAAAATCCCTGCTCGGGCGCGAGTAACCATCGGGTGTATAGGAGGATCTGGCGGCGGTGCAGGCTGATCAATTGGGGCTGGAGGTGGAGTCGGAGCAGGTGCTGGAACGTGAGCAGGTGACGAATCAAGCGGAGCAGCTGGGCATAGAGTGCATGGGCGACGAGGAGGCGGAGGCTCTGGCAACGTTGGAGGATCGACTTGCTGCTTAATAATAGATGGTTTGAGAAATGTAGAAACATCTAATATCGCTGGAGACAAACCATGATGAGAACCGGCCACATGAAATAAGAGCTCGTCAAACCTAGCATGTCGGGTAATATAAACTCGCAAAGTAGACGGATCAAGGCACCAAAAACCCTTGTGCTGTGAAGAAAAACCAATAAAAATACACGGGATACTGCACGGAGAAAATTTAGTCACTGCATAATCCCGAAGACAAGGAAAAACCCTACACCAAACGGATGGAAGTGAGCAAAGTTCGGAGCAGAACCAAATAAAATCTGAAACGGTGAAAGACCATGGAGAATAGAGGATGGCATGTTGTTGATAATATAAGTCGTCGTAGAAAAGACATCAACCCACATCGGCAATGGAAGATGTGACTAGAATAAAAGGGTTAATCCTGTCTCCGTAATATGTCGATGTTTGCATTCTGCTCTGCCGTTCTGAGAAGGTGTATATGGGCATGATCGGCGATGAAGAATACCCTTTGCTTGAAGGAAATGTTGGACGGCATTGTTGGTGAACTCAAAACCACCGTCACTTTGAAAAATTTTGATGGAGCGAGAGAATTGATTCTCCACGAAAGTCGTGAATGACTGTAAAATAGAGAACAAATCTAATTTTCGAGCTAGTGGATAAAACCATGTGAATCGGCTAAAGTCATCAACAAATATAGCATAATAGCGAAAGGAACCAGTTGACAAAACAGGGGCAGGACCCCACAAATCACAATGTATTAAATCCAAAACAGAAGATGATCGCTTTTCATTCAAAGTAAATGGTAAACGAGAACTCTCTGCAGTTTGACAAAAAGAACAGATGCTAGGCCTAGGTAAACAAGATGTAACAGAGATATGACCTTGTTTACTAAGCAAAGTAATGGAATCAAAGGAAACATGACCTAATCTACTATGCCAAAGCTCAAACGATGCACACAAGTTATTAGACTGAAGCTGAGAAATGAAGGCTGGCTGCACATGCTCTAGAATGTATAGCCCTGCACTACGACAACCGCTTGCGAGTACGGCCTTGGTGTGATGATTCTGGACAGTAAAATAGCGATCAGAAAATAATATATCAATAGGATAATCATTGGTTAGCTTACTGACAGAGAGTAAGTTCTTCGTGAGGGACGGAACAACCAAATGTCCAATAAATTGAGAGAATTAGAAATAGTAGAACAACCAATACGGTAAATAGAAAGATGTGCACCATTACCAACAATAACATGATCCGAACCAGAATATGGTTGAGAGGCATCGAGAACTGAGTCATCAGGAGTCATATGGGTAGAGGCACCCTTGTCCAAGAACCAGTCAGAGGAAGAGGCCGGGGAAATAGAGCAATTGGCGTTGAATGCCTCATCAAGATTCGTTGGCATGGATCGCGAATAGCGGTCAGGGTAATCACTCGCATAATGACCGTCCTGTCGGCAGATATGGCATTACGAAGGTCGGCATTGGTTGTTGCGTGAATTGTTGTTGGAGGGAGGGCGGTCGGAGTTATTGGTGCGAGGCGGTGCAGTCGACGCGGATGATTGAGATTGTCCATAGAAAGAAACTTGAGATGAAGGATTATTCTCCATCGAATCCTGAAATTAGGCAAAACTCTCTGCCTTGGACAACAATTCATGAAAGGAAGGAAGTGCGGTGAGAGCCATCTGAGCGACGGAGAAGGAGGCGAAAGACGAGCCAAGGCTGCGGAGGAACCAGTGGGCTTTGTTTGTATCATTGACTGGACGTCCGATGGCGGCTAACTCGTCGCAGATGGCCTTGAATTCCCGACTATATTCTGTAACCGAGCGTGAGCCTCATTTGATAAGTTGGAGATCGTCCTTGAGTCGGAGTTCACGTGTTTTGGACTTGTTGCTAAACGCCGAGTCGAGCACCATCCATACGGCGCGAGAGGTCGAACAGTCGAGAACTTCGGCCATAGCTTCCTCGGAGAGGGTCGACAATAACATACTCAAATAGACGCTGGTCCTGAAGATGCCACGCTGCATAAGCGGGATTAGGAGACGTGGATCCAGGCGGAGAGGCAACAGTCGCGGGCGGCGCTGGAAATGAACCATCCACAAATTTGAGAAGGTCTTAACAGGTGAGTAATGGAAGAAGTTGCGATCCCCAAAGAAGAAAGTTCGATGACAAGAGCTTGATCGTGACCATGTGTATAAGAGTAGAGAGAGGTAGGGTGTCGGATGCCATGTCGCACGGCAAGAGACGCACGTCGAGGGGAAGGGGGAAGGGCCGAGAGAGATGAGAGGGGAGAGGATCGTTTGGCTGATACCATGATAGGGTTTTCCGCAAACAATAAAATACTTCATTGATGAATATTTAAAGAGTACAAAAAGATATACGTAAATTAATGAAAACCCTAGATACAAGATATATGAAATCTAGAAAGCATATCTAAAATATATTGTTGAAATATATTCTATCAGTCTCTAATATAAAAATATAAATATGTAATGGATCACAAATTTAAAGGCTCAAATATTAATGGATACATATATAAGGTGGATCACATATTCTGGGACCCTTCCAAAATGAGAGGCCTAGGCCCATGCCCTGCCGGCCCACCCTCAGGGCCGGGCCTGCTTGTTGCAAGTGATTATGTTTGCATAGTTGAAATTGGATACTATTTAAACATATTCGAGATAAGGTGTTTCTAATAGTATTCGAGAATTTGTGATTTTTTTTTTCTGACTAACAGAAAATTTTATGCAATTTTAAAAATGAATAGGAGTTAAAAACATAATTTTGAAAACATATTTTGATGTTTTTTCACAGAACAAATATGAATGGAACAAAAATATAATTGATGTTACAAATATAATTGATGGAGACAAATTTAAAACAAATTGGTGAGAACTTTTAATACTTGAATCCAGTATCATAGTAGCAGATAAAAATTATCAATGAAAAAAGAAAAAATCTTGAACACAATCAATACAACAGAAGAAGACAACAGAAATATAAAATCGTAAAACAATGCTATTAAATAGTTGTTGCTTTTGGCATATATATGTCCAGTGTAAAAGCAGAAGAATTAGTATTCCACTTTTAGGAACTAAGTTTTAGTTCCCTCCTTAATTTAATGTTTTGATATGTCAAAACTCACTTTAGCACTAAGTTTAGAGTTCTAGAATGTAATCCATGTACATGATTATTCGTGTTGTAATAGAACTTAGGTGTTGAAGACCGAGCGAAGTATTTGCTCGAGGTTTTGAAGAAGTGTTCGTGCATGAAACTTAGTTTCACTAAGTATGGTCAAGGCCTATACAGAGTTTGGGAACACTGTACAGAGGTAACCATACTGACTTATGAGAAATCAGTATGAGAGACAGATTGTCATACCGACCAATGAGAAGTCAGTATGAAGGTAGTCTAGACTGACTAATGAAATGTCCAGTATGATAGTCTTACTTCTTAAGCATGTGGAACACAAGACGATTCAAGCTCACTCGGACATAAAGGCGTATGATTCCTAAGCAAGAGTCAGTACGAGGAAGTCTAAACTTGGATTCCTCGGACTGAAGCTGAGTCTGACAAGAGTAGGTGGGAAGTACATGAAGTACTACCTTTTCAGAGTAGAACAGACCTGCCAAGGAATGGGTGTGATTGGACGATATTCTAAATGTCTCTAATGATTGGAATTTCGTGTCTAACGGGCACAATTTCAAACACCCTATGATTCCTCTATAAATAGGTTTGCTTTTCAACCTAAAAAGGTTACTGGAACCATCGAACTCTCAAGCCAAAGCTATGCCAAAATTTCTACTCAAAAGCTCGCTGATTACTCCGTGTTCTTAGCACAAGACTCGAGTTTTCAACTCGAGTTAATCATCTGTGCTACGTGGTTCAAAGAACGAGGCTAAGCTTAAATCTTATGCTATCATCCTGCTGGATATAACTTTCTAAGATATATTCATAGCAGTCAGATTCTTATTTGGGATCTGATTATCACGGGCATCTGCCAACCATACTGAGTTCTGGGAAGAACAACAAACATCCAACCACCAGGAAGAAGGTTGTGAGGTGCGTCCTCACTTCGACCTGAAGACTGAGCAAGCTTACAAGGAGTTTCCAGACGAGTGACGATAGCAGACCGAAGGACGGAGTGCCAACGGGCTATCCATAGATCGCAGGAAGGCTTGTAATTTGAAGCTTAGGGATTACCAGATTAAATACGGAAGAGTGGACGTAGGATATTTAAATCCGAACAACTATAATATCCTGAGTCACTTTATTGCTTTCTTTATTTTTTTCAACATACTTAGTTTCTCAAACTTACTTTAAAAACCTTCAATACTTAGCCAAGTATTGAATTGTGTTTTTGTAAAACATACTTAAGAACTTTTCTGAGCTTAAAACTTACTCGGTCAAATCCGAAACTGAGTTTTAGTCAATTTCGGAGAACAAGTGCATTACGTACTTACTTCCACTGCATAATTTATTTCACTGATTTTGGGACCAACATATATATTAGTAGTAGTACAACATTTATAAATTTAAACTTTATCCGTCAATATTATAAATTAATGTAACTATATTTATCCAACCAAATTTATAAGCTTAAAAGATAACTATTAGTTTGGTTTTTTTTAAAGCAAATTGTGGTAATCAAAATTGTATGAATCAATTTAACATCTCAATTTTCCAAATTGAGTCTTTCAATTTTATAAATTACCAATTCATATTCGGAATTCTTATTATCTTTTAACTAAAAGATATTGTAAATAATTGTCACTTATTGATTTATTAATATTTAGTTATGTTAGGATCTTAATTATTTTAATACTATTTTGGCACGACATTCAACAACAAGATTTTTTAGTTTGGTATTCGGTAGTAAAGATTTAGTAGATGATTTGTTCTCTCCATTTAATGAATTAATAAATGAACAATTTTTTTCTCTTTTTCATAATCAGGAGAAGTCCCATATATTTCGTGTATACAATCATACTGCAAATAATATTGATTCTCTCTAAAGTTACTACTGCCTAGTTTTGATTTTTACAAAACAAATTTCGACTTAACTATTTAAACTATCTTAAATGCGAAAATTCAAAAAATATATAATAGAGTTTTCCATATAAATATTTTGATTCACACTTATGAATTTGTATGGGTTTATGGGAGCAACGAAAGAGAATATATGAGATGTGTGTTAACTTACAAGGACATTGTGGGGCCGAATCTCAATTCTTATTCATCTCAATTATAATGTGGGCCCATCTATACCTCCATCTCTATATCTAAAATTTATAATATTCCCTCCAAAAAAAATCTAAATTCCATTCAACATATCATTTATAAAATAAAAGTAGTCCAGGCAACACAAGGACTCAATCATCCATTAATAAATAATATCAATCATGGACCTCAAATCAGTATGTTACAAACTGTATTTGTTATTGAAAATGTAAATATATTTTTGAACAGAAAAAGCATAACATTTAAAAGTCACTCCGCATGCATAGTTTTCACTATTTGGAATGGTTTCAGTTTCTGTATTGTTCCAACATTCTTTCTGCAAAACCCTTTGCACTTTTTTTTTATAAGAAAACAATATCTCTCTAGTCTCTACACCAGTGATAATATTAGTTCATACAAAACAATTTTTTGGTTTAACTATTTAAACTGGTTAAAATCTCAGTCAGATGATTGAAATCATTTTAGAATGAATAAACTCTCTTGAGTTTGGAAGTAAAACTCTAAACTCATGGAAAATAATTCTTTGTGTTTGTTCAACTCTTCCGTTGTGTGTTAAACTTTGAATGTGTTAAACTCTCACCCTTGCCGACCAATTAACATTGTTGTATTTAACCTTTGATTATCCAAAAACCACCTTATTAATTAAAATAGTTGTGGAGTCTCAACAAGCAATTTTGTAATTAAGCACCTATTTCAATCTGTAATTTTTTCAAATTGTGTTGATTGCTGAACATTTTTACAGCGGCTTCAAGATGGTTGGAGCACCATATAAGATTTTTTAACATGCCACATGAATTGAATATATATATATATAAATAAATAAATAAAATCAACTACTCCCATTCCATTTTCTCTCTCCGGCGGATGATTGCCTCATCAGCTCCGCACCGCCATGCGCCGCCTAGTTACCGTGGACTGGCCGCCCGTTTCCACTTTCCACCACCATGTCCCAACGTATTGTCGACTTCGTTCACCTCTGAAATAAAATTAAACTACTGGTACGATACTATCCACAATTAGGCAACAATAAACTCATGAGCTTTAGTTCCAGATTAACGAATATTAAAATGAGTTTTGACAAATAAATCTCAAATCAAAAACACAAAACTTTAATGATATTAAACGAACCGAGTTTGATCCATACAATAAGTTTCGCTTGCTTTTGAGGCAAGTTCCGCACTAACCGGGCTCGATCATCTCACCTTAAATTTCTTCATTTTCATTTAAGCAAAGCTTTTTTTTCTTTTTAATTAGAAATTAGCAAAGTTATCATACCATACGATATATGTCCAATAAGATGTTCGTGATTCATTCAAATGGCAATAAAAAATAAGTAGATGTATAGGGTGTAGTGATAAAACCCATCACCAAAAGATTATGAGTTTAAGCTTTAGGGATATACTAGAATTCCACCCGTGCGTTGCACGGAAATATTGTATATTCAATATTATAAAGTTGTATATTTTTTTTATAAACATATTGATAACGCACGGAAATATTGTATATTCAATATTATAAAGTTGTATTTTTTTTTATAAACATATTGATTAATGCTACTAACGATTATATATATATATATATGGGCGCGTTACACTGGAAACCACCTCTTCAGATATGAAATAAGACAAAATCTGGATTATTGATTATTCAAATGAACGCGCAGGATCTTCCATTTTTTTAAAAAAAATTGTTGCAGTAAAAGAGATAGAAAGTTGCATATAAGGATAATAATATCTTTGTACACAAATTTAAATATTCTCACGTATCTGGATCCCGAATTTAATGGGAATTAGTTGCTTTACAGTTTTAGAAATATTAACCTACCAATCACATTAATTTTTAAAATTTAATCGAATTCGCAAGAAAAAAATTGCATTATTAAGAGGAAGAAGTTGCATTACGTGATATTTTTTTTTAAATTAGAATTATATATGCACGATTTTCACCCCTTATTTTGTGGAATTTGATTTCTAAAATACTACATTTTAAAATTAAATTATATTTGTTTACTAATTTAATGTGATTGGTTCTCTGAATTGAATTATTGTATTTCAAAATTAATTTCATTTTATTCATAAATTTCTAATTTTAAGCAATTTATTTTGTGATTTCGAATTATCTATCACACAATGTTGCATTATTTTATGTGAAATAATACATTATATAGCTTGCAATAATTCTTTATTTTAAAAACTTTAACACAAAATTATAACAATATTTATACTTCGTCAAAAGTTGCATTATTAATATGAAATATATGTATTATATTAATCAATTCATTGCAATATCGTAAAATATACCAAGTTTATGGAGATAAGAAACAATCAATGAAGCAAATTGTTGATGCTTTAATTTCAAACATTAGTGCTATCAATCCAATGGCTGAAATTCATTTATATTTAACACAAACTTTAATTTTAACACCTATATATATATATATAGATTGGATCTGGTGATAAAAATTACCTCCTAATATTTTTAAAATTCTAATATTCCACATATATATAGAAGGTAGATATGAGTCAATTCTTTACGCTTATGACTCAGTTCCAGAAATTAAAATCTTAATTTTTAATAAAATTATGAGTCAATTCTTTACGCTTATTTAGAAGAAAATTACGTATCTCATTAAACGTATATATTGTTCTCATGCTTTATGTAAAAATGTTATATAGTTATGTCTGGGCCACCATTTTCCAACCCAATCCACTCATTTTTTATTTTATTTTCTTTGTATATTCAATTTATCATTATCTCATATTTTGCAATCACAACTGTACTACTCCATACTACCTTTTCCTCTCTTTACCATTTTTGAATTTCTCGGTTTTCTTTGTTTTATTTCACAGTTCCATCTCCAATTCTTTAATACTGTCAATCTCTATATTCCAATCACCTTCATTACAATGCTTATCATCCTCAACCACTTATAAATTATTATAAAATATCACCCTTACACAATCTCGTCGTTGCGTACAATATAAATTCATAATCTAATAGAGAAAGAGAGGATGCAAATATACTATATTTATTCCCAAAACAATAAAAATGACATAAAATTTGCACATGGGAAATCGACTAAAAAAATCCAATTTTTAACAACACACCTATCAATTTTACTTATGATGATTTTTACAGTACATTGTTTCACTACTCACTTTTTTACCTTTTTCTTGTCTTCTTTTTAATGAGGCCTTCCTTCTCTTCTCTGTAGAGTTGTACTCTCTTTTTCAACTGATGATTTATCATTCAACAATAGCTCGTTTGCAGAACTCTATCTTCCTTTCTCTATAATTTTTTTTTGTTATATAGTGCTTCAATGTCCTTTCTTTGTGAGAGTGAATAGGTGAGTGATCTCGATGGGAAAGTCACATCTTAGCATAACTGTAGTGGCGATGTTCAGAACTCGTACAACAACGGGGAGGCATCAATGGTGATGGTTGTAAGGAGTCGTCGACTTGATGTGGTTTTTCCTGCAGAATATAAACACTCCATCAACTCATCCATGATGTATCAACATAACATATATTTTAGGGGTATTTTTGAAAATTTAGATTTATTATTAGCCCAAATATTGTGTGAAAATACTTGAACTGAAATTATTTGATGAATAAAAAAAAAGCTGGAATTAGATGAATCATATAAAAGAAGTAAGTTGTTTAGGTTGATCTTTCCCCATGTCATTTATTAATATTGCAAAATACCTGTTTAGTTGCTTGAGAACCCTCTCACGTTGCCGCATCTGGACTTTAATTTGTGAGACCTATGTTGTTCAAGCTTTGAAAATTGAAGTGAGAGGTTTGTGTTCCACCATTAGATTTTCGTTTCTCTCGCTGCTCCCATATCGTGTAGTTTGTTGAATAAGGCCCGAAATCTTGCCTTGTTGGAAACCCCTGCTTTTCCTTCACTCAACTGAGCCGCAACTTTGAAATCGTTGGCTGGCATTCGCCTGAAATATAGTTGTTGACTGGCTATATAGCACCATTTTTCCATCTTCGTGTGAAATCACTATGCAAGAGAAATAGATAAAGAGAGTTAAATGAAAAGGAGAGAGGCTATACGGGTACGGGAAAGAGAGAACCACTCAAGGTCATGCCTGCCGAGCAGCCACCCTTTTGGTCGGTTGTGATATGAATCATTTGATACGGTTCCACAGATGTTTATTGTTAAGATCACTGAGCCACACTTTAAACAACTATTTGCCGTTCTTCTTGTTCAATGGCAACAGATGCTGAGGGCTTGCCTCACTCTTTAGTCCTTCGTTGCTGAATAGTATGACGCCTTCCGACGACCTTCAACATTGATCAAGCAAACAGCTAGCTGCCTCTGAGCGTTGCTACCAGAGATCTCAGACTTGCTGTAAGAATAGTTGAGAAGAGAAAGTAGAAGGGGCTGAGGAACTTGAAACGGTGGCCACGGAGGAATGATATTGGGCGGACATCCTCAAATGTATATGGTTGCTCTCTTTATGTTATGGAAAGTTTTACATTATTTTATGTTAAAAGGAGAAAAGTAAAATTTGAATTATAGAAAAGTGTGCAGCTTTATTTCACCTGCCATATGCTGCACCTCTGCTCAAAAGTAGTACTCATTTTGAAATTTCAAAATGAATGTGAAACGTGGCTTGTTTATTTCCACTTATTTCTAAGCTGTTATGTACGTGAATGAATTGAATTCTTTGCATGATATTTGGGCGGTATTTGTTCTATTTGGGCGGGATGACTACAGTGTTTGACGTTTTTGTTTTAGTATATTAGTATAGATATAGATGGGTGTTAATGTATTACTAATTTAAAAAAAGTTAAATAAATAATGTGTTTTATTGGAGAGAAAATCAGTAATCATTCAAGTATTGAATCTTACTAGCAAAACAGAATTTTAATTTTTAAAGCTAATAACCAATCAAGTGTTTAGTACAAATCTTAACACTATATCTTTATAGAAAGTAGAAACAAATGAAATAAAACAGAAAGAGTTCAAAAATAAAAACATCAAAATAAAAAGAGTCTAAATGAGAACTATAAAATCTACCTTATTTAAACTATCAAAGTTATTTGTTAAAGTCTTAGAATAAAGCCCAAATCCATAATCTGGGGCCCAAGACAATTTAAATAATTGCTGGTCAAAGCCCAAATAGCCATAATATCGGGCCCAAAAGCATTTAAAATTATTATCCTCAAAACCTTAATTACGCATGCAAATCTTTATTTGATAATACAAATTATACACTAGAGACAAGGCGCGTACAGAAAGCGCAATGACATGAAATATAAAATAAGATTATATTTAGATATTAGTGAAATCAAGATATGGGATGAATTCAACTTGTAAGAAAGGCAATCTAAATCCTTGTTGCAAGTGATTATGTTTGCAGAGTTGAAATTAGGATACTATTTAAACAGAGTCGAGATAAGGTGTTTCTAATGTTATTCGAGTCCATGATCAATTGAAATTAAATATTGTCAACCAATATATTTCTTTTTATTTTATATATATTTCTCTCATATTAACAGCAAAAAAAAACAAAAAACAAATGGGGTTATCATTATCAAGTTAAAAGGTTAGATAACCTCTCTCTATGTATTGAGAATAATTAACATGTTATCAGCCTCTAAACATAGCTTCGGAATCGTCAATTCGATTTTTGAACAAATATTTTTTGGTGCTACACGCAAATTAAAAGAAATATGTTCTAAATTCTAGCAATTTTTAATTTCTGTTAAGGTGTTTGCGGCAAGCTCCGTCCATAGTTTAATACTTTAATGTAGGAATCATTAATGCAACTGTGGTTTAATATTTATGCATTTAGTGTTATGTAAATGTAGAGATAGTTCGAATTCGACCAAAAAAAAGTCCAAACATAATAAAAATGAACGAGAATTTTTAGATTGATGATATCAACCCTAAATACATGATTTTGATAAACAATAAGGTTTTGTAATCTTTAACCTAAAAAATATGGTAGAATAAAATATTAATTGATGGAGAGTGTTGTAGGTGGAATTTGATTGAATTGGATTGAGCCTGAAAGGGAGGATTTGAAACGAAATGTATTCATCAGTATAAATAAATTGCATAGCAGAGGTCTTAAAATGTGATGGTCTAAACTAATTCTTTGTCAATCAGTTCGCAGTTATTTAAAATTGATTAATCTTTTGTCGCGTTCTTAAACCATGTCTATGCGACAGACCCACGTGTGAACAATGCACACTATAAGTTCTAAACAATTTAAAACGTTATGACAACAATAAAGTCAATTAGCTTAGAAATTTTTCGAATTCAAATTTAGATGACGAATTAAAATGGCTGAAGCGACTTGTGTGGAAATGAATTAAATAAATTTTAAATGGGAAGGTCTTGGATTAGGCAGGCCTAAATGATTTAGGCGGGTTTTATCCATTAACTCAATCTTTAGGCGGGTTTTATCCATTAACCCAAGCCCAAACCCATATAATATACCCTATTTGGGATGGTTGAACCCATTTGGGTAGGATAAAATCCGCCTAAACCATTTAGGCCTGCCTAACGCAAGTTTTTGCCATTTTAAATATGCTTCATCGAGTTTGAAATAAATAAATCTTGACATGAATAATTTGTGAAGCATAACGGGATCAAAATGAAATATTTGTTAGTATATGTGGAGAGCAATAAGACATGTACAAGCTCGAAAGGAACATCAAGTAGTATCAAATAATGACCTTCACGCGGGTTTTATGCCAAGTACAACTTGGAATAATAAATACAAGTTTGAAATGGAAGAAACAAATTTGGTCTATGTATGAAGACATAGTCAGCTCATGTACCAGACAATTAACAAAATTCACGCAGAGCATGCTATATATATATATATATATATATATATATATATATATATATATATATATATATATATTCGATTCAATGAGTCATCACATAATTCACATATGGGGTAAGATGGGAGTGGCCACTCACCATCCACCCGGTAAGGGGATCAGAGTCCTTACTTGACAGGTAGTCTTATTACTATCCGGGCTAATGCATTAGGCTTACAATACCACGAGGGTAGCTAATCCCTGATCTAACACATCTCCAATATTATTCATAAACACCATCAACATCAACAACATCAATATAATTGTAAAGGTGCCAAAATATTTATACGGTGCTCCATAGTTTAGAACAAAAACACTTTATCTTCTTTTAAAAACATTTGCAAAAACCATTTGTAGGATAAAATACTGTCCACCTTAAATTTGAAGAGATATTCAGTTCACTTGGTTCTCCTAGGTGATGCTCCCTTTTGACAGTCACCAATACCTAAATTGTTTAACATTTAATTACTATGTGTGTTCATTTTACTTTAAAACATGTTGTACATGTATAATCGACTCATTTAACATGCTTCATTCATAAACTCATAATATTAACACTTAATCTTATTTGTCACTAAATACATGCTTGCATAATCATTATTTACTTTAGCATGCTAAACAATATTCTCAATCATCATACATATTTCAAAAATCTCTTTGATCAATTATGCTCATATGTTCAATCATAATATTTTCCTAGTGATACTATAGTTTCAATTTACAATCATGTTAATGCCCTTGTTCTAAATGTGAATGAGAAACCAATTAATAATGCAATATGTTTTAAAGACATTCTTAAGTTGAGAAAATATATTGAGAAAGACATATGAATGCAAATAAAATGACTCTATGATTTTTGACTTAGTGAAATTTCCTAGTCATGTATCTAGAATGTGATGTTGTTTTCAAAATGATGCCGAATAAAATGTACAGAGAATTTGGGTATGAAATTTTGTATACAAAAACTAGATTTTAAAATAGACATGATCCAATAGATGGTTTGTAAAAATCATTTTTTGTTTGAAAGTTACGGACTGAGGGAGAATGCATTTCATGGGAGTTTTGCTACGAGCTAAAACAGGGGTGCCGTCTTTAAAAATTAATTATGATCAAACTACTTGTGATAATAACTTGAAATTTAATATTCAGACTCTATAATGAGTTAAAAACTTAAATATAAAATTTGGGAATTTTTTGAAAAGCCTAAGTGCAGTTTTATAATCGGTTTTGACATATGGCACAAAATGACATATTTTATTGCAGGGAGCATAACATTCAAACCACATGGTTTTTTTGACATGAAATCAAAACCAAAATCTTCCTAAAATATTCACATACAACATATTTAAATTTAAACTTAATCGGGAATCATTTGACAAACCCAAAATAAAAAGGAAAACAGAGGTACAATTCTACCAACTTTTCCCAAGTTTAGATTTCAACCAAAACCAAAATGTGCCTTCCCCTGTTTTTCATTTATTCCATGGTTTAGATACAGAGTTGTAACTTTACATACATAATCAACACAATGTCTAGTATTTATCATGAATTTATAAATTATTTTTATCAAGTATAACTATTTTTAAAACATGCATGAACCAGTTCAGTTACAACTCTGTCACATCAACTTCTAAAAATCATATCTCTCAACATAATTAATCTTTTCGAATGAAACCACTTAGAAATTAATCTTAACATCTTAAAGTGTGACATATCTAGAAATCATCCTAATCCAAGTTCATTTACTATGTCTTAACTACTCAAACATTTAGTGCAGAAAATCAGGATTTCCAGAAATTGCTCAAGCCTCAAGGTTCCTTCCAAAAACGGGTTTAAACAAGTTGTATGCTCCGTAAACACCAAAATCAGACCCAAGCATGTTTCAAAGTCATAACATAATCATATATATACATGTATATCAACATAGATCAAATATTCAATGGCTTAATCAAGCTCTAGAACTACCAAACATACACATATATCACACACAAACATATCTTTGCCAAATCACAACCAAATGCCATCAAATTCGAAATGGGGCTTCTTGGTCTTACATGCAAGCTCACAAACATCTAGAGGAAACTAAATGAGAGGTAGAAAAGGGGTTACTTGAAGGAGAAAATCTTAGATTTGACAAGAGTTGAGAATTGACACTATAGTCCTCGCCTAGCTTGATTTTTTGTAGATTTGAGCTCCTCTCCTTTCACAACTTCCAAATCTTCAAGCTCCAGCCCGATTCATGAAGCTGTCAATTCTAAAGTGTCTTGGATGAGAGGGCTTTTGGTAGCAATAGATAGAGGAAGGTGATGGGGATTCCAAATATGCGATTGTTGAAGAGGTTTGGGTGTTTGGTGAGGGGAAGAGGTAGAGAGAAGGGGCTACAAGTAGAAGGGTTCTTCAATGGAGTATTCGTATTTTGCAAAGGAGGGAGAGAGAGAGTAATCGACGAGAGAGAGGGGGATGGAAAAATAAAAGGGGAAAAAGGAATTTTCGTGAAATAAAATAGGGGTAGGATATTTTATTTCTAATTTGATGTTTACTAAATTATCCTCACTTAACCTTTCATAAATTCTAGGATGACAATTTCCAGTTTTTCTCTTTATTTTACTTATACACTTTTATTTATTTCCTACTTTGGGTTATAAATCCTAATTTAATCAAATCCTTCCATTCCAAATTGATCAATTAAATTTATAATAATTTCTAGTCAAATTAATCATGAGGACCAAAATTAAATTAATATCAGAGCCAAGAAAATTATTCTAGAATTTCCATCGGAATTAATTCATCGATGATTGGTTGCAAACAATCTCAGAGATGAGAATAAATCTAATCCATTCATTTTCAAAATCAAGGATGTAGATTTGATTTAAACAATTAATAATTTTCAGCATTATTTGGGTTCTTAAGTCTTTTTGTACGAGGGGACCACATCATAAATATTATTTAACTTTCCTAAATATGAGGGGACCACATCTTATCTTACAAAAATTTCATATACGTTTATTTATTCTTAACTTTATTCTCTCACCTCCAACATTATTATAAAACTTTAAATAATCACACCTCACTTAATTAAAATTATTTTTCGTGTGTCATATCTCAAATTAAAGATCATTTTATTATCTTTCGAATAAAATTCATAATGCATATGTTTAAAATAAGATAATCGTAGTGAAAATAAGATACTGCAAATATACATGTGTTGATAATGCATAATTACAAGCTTATATAATGTAACTTCTAAAAAATGAAAAAACTGCATTTTGCAAAAAATTGATAGTCACATCAAACATAATGCAACTAAATTGGCATATATACTGCAAATATACAAGCTTATATAGTGCAACTTAAATAAAACAAATAAATAACTTTGTCAAAATATCAATCACCCAATAAACTGTAATGTAAATTTATAGGCCTAAATAATGCATGTTTGTCACAGCCCGAAACGGGGCCCATGCGACCGTCACACATGTTGATAAACATGCTTAAGAGATATTTAACAAAAATATAACTAAACAATGAAACCAACAATTCATTAAGGGCATGAAAGAGTATTTAGGCAATAAAAGCATTCAATCACCACGTATACGAAACAAATAATGAAACTTGTGATCACAATAGATAATGAATGATATGATTAGCCAAGAAGTTCGATAGAAAAAATGGTAAGAGCTAGATACAAGCAACAAGATACAATGGGAAGAGTATAAGGAATTCAAGGAACTAATAGGTAGGTTCAAGCATATGAGATAAATCACGGCATCGAATCAACATCAGCTCATAATTCAAATAAGAGGGTCGGCTCAATACCAAATCAACAACTCATACTTCAAAAACTGATTCATAACCCAACCAATAACCAATCCAAGGGAATCATCAATAAATAACTCAAAGAATATGGAAATCAAAGTGAATCTATGTATGAAGACATAGATCACGGCTCAATACCCAAAAGAATTAACAGGAATACATGGAAGAAATGAATAGCATATAGATACATTTTACAAGTATAATAATAGATGATATAAGCTTTAACAATTACTCGGAAGAACCCCCCACGCAGTAACACCTCCCGCTCCATCACCTGCAACCTGCACATTTAGAAATATGTGGAGGGCTGAGTACATTGATTGCACTCAGTGGACACATGCTCAAATCATACAATAATATATGTAACGTCAGTATATTCACACAGCAAACACAAGGGTTTTAGAGAAATACTTGTGATTGCCAAATAAGATTTTTCTTCACCGGGCATGCCCAACTCATTCATGGTACCAAAAATCAATTCTTATCAACATTTATCCAAGTGATACGGGAGTGGCTACTCGCCATACACTATTACCAGTGGGAGTTCTAACTGGCCCAAAAGTGCACTAGGTCCTGCATCCTTCGCAGAGGAATACATCGACCCCGATCATTATATCAAATTTCCCAATATAACATACATGTTATGGTACCAAAACTATTTTTACTGACGTACCGCTTTTATCAAAGCAACACAAACATCCTGCTTTCATTTAAAAATATTTTTCGAAAAGTGATCATGCTTTTGAATTTTATATAGTAAGAAAACCCACCTTATGTCAAGTAGGATCAATTGTTATTTAGTTCCACTCGTGGATGCCCCTTTGACGTTCTCGTCGAGTCCTAGAACGAAAATAGTTTCAAGTCACTACGGTGTTGATGCATCGTTGTAGCGAGTTGCTAACTCTAGAATCGATACTTAGACTACATACAATTATCACGTAATTCAAACATCATAGATCAACAATAAACCTAAATAAACGAACTCGCATATGAAACGGTTCAATTAGATCGGGATTCAAAGACATACACGAGGTGGATTAAATAGGTTTTACAAAAAGCTGGTAGCTTGGTATGTCGAGAGGAAATGGTGCATTAACCATAGTTCCAGTGTTCAGATTATGATCATTTTCGTAAGACATGAAGCTAACATGTTAGGGGACCTATATATGGCGATAATTAGGCATAATCATATACCTATAGTCGCAGCAAACTCTTTGATTTGGCATACGTACATGATTTTCAGGTTTGACAACAAAATGTTCGCCGGTCTACCACATGTATCACCTAAGTCGTTAGGGGCTGAAAATAATTCATAAACTCCCTGACCTTCATTAATTATTGTAGTAATGTTCTTAAATAATCAAACCTACGGGGGCCACGATTTATGTGGTGCCGAACATACTATGCATGATAATGAACATGAAGAAATGCAACTATTAATGCTCTCATTTATATCACCTAACGCAACCAAGTTTAATCGAGACACTCTAAACATGCATATTAAGGTAATAAATATGTCTCAAAGTATTTGGGTTTGGTTTGGTCGGTCATCGAGTTAAAAACACGAATTGGTTAAAAATGTCACGCCCCGATTTTAAAACAAGTCATAAATAAGAGAATTGAGGCACATCGGGTATGAGACTTGCACTTGGGATATCCATCAAAAATAAGAACTCAAGCGAATAAGATAGAAAGCATCACACTTATCCCAAGTTAAGCAAAATATGATAAAAGGGTACCTCCTCAAGAAGGGATCGTAGCTTCTTGAGTAAACCAAATATCAGAGTTTTAACAAGATTGATAATAATCAAAAGTCTAACAAAAGACATTGAGTCTAGCAGCGGAAAGTTATCAAGGAAGTATGTATATGAAGATACACACTTCCGCATCTAACTATTACAAAAGATGAGCCTTCAGCTCCACTCCTCTGCTACCTCGTACTCTTGCTCCAAGTTTTCCTTTAACCTGCGTATTTTAGAAATAATGCGAGGGGATAAGTACAAAATTGTACTTAGTGAACACATGCCCGAAAATATACATATATTTTTGTCATGCCATTTTCATCGGGTCGCACATGGGGTTTTAACTTTGAAATCCTCCCATGGCACCAAAATATTTTATGAATGAGCTAGCTCTTTTACACAGTTAAACTATCTGTAAAATCATGTGACTGGGAGGTGGCCTCCTACCACAGTCACGATGCTAGTTCGAGTAGGGAGCGACCCCTATCAAGTCAGCATCATAGTGCACTAACCTATGATATCTCTTTCACTACCTGGGTACGATCGATAAGACTCGCAATACGCAGAGTCAACATCCACATTGAATATGTTTGATGTTCTTCTCTAAGTGAGGTTCCCCCACAGAGAGAACAGATAGCAAACACAAAACAGTAGGCAATGACAAAACAGTTGAAAACAAAACATTTCATTTCACGATTGATATGCTTTTGAAAAGAAAACATTTATTTTTTTTATTTTTATTTTAGCCCACAATATAGGGGTAAAGAAATCCCACCTTAGTTGGTGTGGTCACAATTGATTGCTCTAGCTGACAATCCTTTTATTGCCCTTTCCTATGACGTAAGGAATACGAGTAAATTCTCGAGGGATATAAATTGGAATATCTATAATCTGACATAGCACATAAATTCTAGACTCTTAATCTATCATGAACTTTTCCAATCTTGAGCCATCGGATAAGAGGATGTGAAAGAATTATCTGTTCAATTTGGTTTGACGAACAAGGGAGTCAAACATAAATTATGAGGCTCGTGATTCAATATCGAGCGTTTATTCAAGAACAAGGTTCGTAGTTCAATTTAATTGAACAAACAAATGGATTCGTCAAGTGGTTAAGCACTTTTTCTAGGATTTATGATTGAAAGAAGATTCACAATCAATTTGAATTGACGTACAATAGCTTGAGAGTAAAAGAACTCATCAAGTAGTTTCAAGTCTTGTCAAGAATACAATAGAAAGGACTTGAAAGTTGGGATGCGGGTTAAATTCCAAAGTTTGATGTTTAATGAGTTCAATTGAACTGAACAAGTGCGAGACGTCATCAAATTACTAAATATCTCTTCACAAATTGTGATTGAAAGAAAGCATATAATCAATTACGAATCGATGTGTAATTGATCGAGAGTTTTAGAACTCATCAATAGGTTTCAAGAGAAGATTAAGTTATGATTAATCGAATCGAACAATAGAAGTTGGTTTGAACTAAAAAAGGTTTCCAAGAGGGTAAGAAAGAATGGAATAATTATCAATGTCGATTGATAAAAGAAATGTCGAATGATATCAAAGATAAGTCAAATTGATCAAAGAGAGAAGAATTAAAAATCTGAAACTTGCATCTGTGTCGATCGACACAGAGGGTGTCGATCAACATAGACATGTCGACAGAAACATATGTCGACTGATATGAATTTTTATTTCAAACAATGTGTCGACTGACATGGAGTAATATCGATCGAAATAGGAGATGCGAGGATCGACATGGAGAAAACTAACTTGTGTCGATCAAAATAATTTGTGTCGGTCGACACAATTTAAGTCGACCGATATAGAGTTTGTGTCGACCGAAACAAGTGGTCGACAATCCAGATTTGAAATCGAGCAGTTGTGTCGATCGACATGCTCTGTGTCGATCGACATGCACGCATGTCGACCGAAACAGAGGCATTTTTTCCTTCGGCGGATTTTGTGGTTTTTGGCTCAAACGGTTATCCGGGCTCGTCCAATCGATTTTTAACAACACCAAATGGTTTCTAAACATTTATAATGAGTCTAGACAATATTCCAAGCATCAAAATCATCAAAAACAAGATGGAATTGAAATATAGGCTCAACATTTAAACATGGAGCTAACATCTAAAAAAATAATCCAAAATGATCACAACTCGATTCTTAGGCTATCATGTGGTTTCTAGGCTCAATATATATCATGCTAAACATGTATAGGTGCTCATAAACTCAAGAATAAGCCTAGATCATAACATTTCCAACTAGGGCAAAAATGGTAAACATGCTCGAGCTAGAGAAATAGCTAGAGAGGAGTTCGATCTATACCTTCTCGATGTTCTTAGGACCTCGTGGGCTTGATCAACACTCGATAAGCTTGGTTTCCACTTCTAGAACATGGAGAATGAAGAAAAGAGTGTTGGAAATAGAAAGATCTAGGTAAGAGGATCCTAAAAATGTATATCTTTACCTCAAAAATACTTCACTGGAGTCTCGCCGGAGTAGTCACCGGAAAATATTTGGTGAGAGTTTTTGAGAGAGAGAGAGCGAAAGTGATGGAGTGTGAGGGAAGCCTTCTATTTATAGAAGTAGGTGGATGACATTATTGTAAATACCCAAAAGTCAAAAAGTTAAAGTGGTTGTCAATCGCTTGTCCCATCGGTCAGAACGACATCAACTCATGTCATCTCCACATCTCTTCGAGTCATTACACGGGAGACCATAATATTCTTCTCAGGTTACAAAATTTATCGATTGATAATATCCCGATACGAAAATGTCGGTTGCCAAATAATTATCAATTAAATTAAATCTATTAATATAACTCATAAATATAAGATGGCAAGGAATAAATGCCAAAATATAAATTCCTAAATTAGATCGATCGCAAAACTTCAAATTAAATTCGATAACAAGATATAAATTTTCGGAAATTCTGATAAATATATTTAAATTTATCGAGGGGCGTTACAAAAAGCTCCACCAAATTGCATTTTTTATACTTAGGCAAATTAGCAATATTTTTGTTGAAATGAGACCATTTTGTAAAATACTTTAAAAATACAAGTAGAATAATTTTGGACTTCTACCTTTTTAGTAAACAACTAGAAACTTCAAGTAATAACACCATGTAATTAGATTTTACCAAAAGACATCCACACATTCATGACAACTACAATATTATGGTTAAAAGCAGAGCTCAAATGAAACAGGGCTGAACGATGCATGATTTTACATAAATTCATGTTCAGAGATATGGACTTCATATTTTGTAGGAATACTCTTATATATGTGTAGTTTTCTAGGAAAGGCCCATGAAATCTAAAACGATGGGGAAGTATGCTTTCAAGATATATCTTCATACTTCGTCACAGATTTGACACATGAATCTCAATTGCACATAACTTTTGATGTACAACTCCGATTAATGCTCATGACCTATCAAAATGCTCCTAAAACAATGTAGTTTCAGAATATTTAAGTTTCATGATTTAATGAGGTCGGATAAATGTCTGAAAACTGAATAATGTCGACGGGCTGAAAGCTGTCAAAAAGAGACTCGGTATTTAGCATGAATGACATGAGTTCTATTGCATCTCTAGACTCTCAAACATCAATGCATAACTTCAATTCTCATTTTCGGAGATTACTTCATATTCGCAAAAATAGTCATGCTTTATTTTAATTTTCCTTCTCAAGACTTCAGAATAAAAATAATTATATGGTTCAAATTTACCTTGTGTTTGATCTCTTGAACGGGAAAAAAAATTCTTGAGCTCCAAACAAGAACGTAATTCTCTCTATCTTCTTTGATCGAATGCAAGATAAGTGAAGAAATAAATGGAAAATCCTTTTCTCTTTTACAAAGTAATAAGAATAGAGGTTAGGTAGGATGATTGGTGAATATTAATGCCAGCATTTCTAGTTAAAAAGTAAAAATACTAATAATTAGTATTTTACTTATTTGTAGTCAAACTTAGCAACTTAATGAGTCATATTATAGTGTTGATGAATGCCTCATTTGACCGATATGTCATTTCTCTCGGTAGATAATCAATTTATCGATTTCGTATAGTTTATTATTATTTTTAAATAAATCCAATTACATGGTTGGTGTGAAATAATTTGAAATTTTATTGATATCGAAAATTTTGGGCTATTACAATGTTTCAGGCTTATATAATGCAACTTAAATGTGGTATGGTGAATTTGGAGTTTTAAATCCATCTTCAACTTTTTTTATTTATGTAACAATTTCTCCAATTCTCTCAAAGAAACAACGAGTATAAGCTAGCAGGGGAAAGTGAAGTTGTAATTCAATTGGGCGTTCGGTTATTGGTATGGGTTAGATTGGATTCGACGGTCTGATTCTTTTATTACTATGTCGTTATGACCAATAGTTAAAATTTACAAACTAGCTTTAAACTACATTATATAAGTATCTAAACATGCATTATTTAGGCCTATAAATTTACATTACGATTTATGTGGTGATTGATATTTGAAAAATTCTTTATTTTATTTAAGTTGCATTTTACAAGCTTGTATATTTGCGTTATATAGGCTGGTTCAGTTACATTATGTTTGATAGGGCTATCAGATTTTTGCAGACTATAGATTTTTTTTTCCATAGTTGCAGTATCTTATTTTCACTGCAATATCTCATTTTCACTGCGATTATCTTATTTGAAACATATGCAATAGTGATTTCGTTTGAAAGATAATTAAATTATCTTTAATTTGATATACAATACAAGAACAAATAATTTAAATTGAATGAGATATGATTATTTAAAGTTTTATAAAGAAATTAGATAAGAGAGAATATGTAGAAGAAAAATGCGTGTGTTTGATAAGAAAGAGAATATGAAATTTATTATGGTTCCTCATGTTTAACTTACCTAAATGCCCTTAATTATAATTTAAAATAAAAATAAAAGTTAAATTTCAAATTTTAAGAATCAATCTGGACCACTTATTTCATCAAATTAAAGGACAAGATTTATTCTCTTCTCCTTTCTAAAAGGGACTTGTGATAGGATCACCGCTATATATATATATATATAGAAGAGATCATGTAAAAAAAAATCCCCATGTGAGAAAAAAGAATGAATCATGTCCATTAGATCTAAAAAAATCAGTGGTTGATATTCAAACAAGCAACAACTAGAACACAATCAAGCAACAAAATAATCGAGCAACAACTAAAACACAACAAAGCAATGTTGCAATCAAGCAACGACCTGAATACATATATATATATATATATATATATATATATATATAGAGGAGTAATCATATGTGAACCACCTCCTGGATGTGATATGAGAACTAATCTTATCCTTTGATTAACAATTATGCACGGCCCAGATTCATTGTTTTGTATAATTAGTTATTTCTTTTTTTAATTTTTTAGGGTATTTTGGGTACATTAATTTACCACTTATTTGATACCATAACTAATTCCATGATTTTCTCTCTTTTTTTTTCAAATCTTTTCATTCCTTAATTATTTAATATACGTATATTTTGGCATGTTATTTTCTGTTTCGAACTTAGTATTTCGGGCGTTTTTTTTTTTAATTATTATTAAAGCTCATTGTTGTTTCATTTATTTTCTTTTTAATGTATTGTTAGCTAATATCCGACTTTTTTATTTTCTATTAATTTTATTATCTTGTTTATTCTTGTACTTTTTATTTTGAAAGAAAAGATCTTACGTAATGATAAATTCACAGATTATTATTGTGTAAGTTTATGAATGATAATGATAATTAATTTTATAGTTTGATTACTTTGTTATTTTCATTTTAATCATATTTTATCTTAGAATGCCGACAAAAATGTACATTAAATTAATTTTATGCACCTTCATATAGTAATATTTGACATGAATAATGTAATATGCACTATTTAATTTCTTTATATGCTATAATTTTGTCATATTTATGTGCATTTGTTAAGTAATAGTGGTCTTCATAAATCTTCATTATATAGTAGTAATAATAAATTCATTATTATGTTTATAGTTATCAATTCTTCATATAAATTGAGAATATCACATAAACTATCCTTTAATTTTTATTACTGCACCTTTTAAAGTATTATTGGTATGCGTAATTTACATTGCATTTTTAAAACCCTTTTTAAGTAATTATTCTATTCATTTATTGCACCTTTGTAAATAATTATTTTATATGAATACATTTGCATTATTTAATAGTTATAATATAACCGTTCTTGTGTTTATAGTCATCATTTTTTCAAGTTAAATGTAATAAATCCAAAAAACAAAAATTACACAAACTTAAATGTGTCACAAACTGAAATGTGTCACCAAATACATAGATAAAAAACTGATATAATCTGTAGCCATCAAAAAAAAAAAAGTTTCTAAGTAACTTCATAACTTAACCCCTAAATTTGTCTAAGTATGAATCCATGTCAAATTTCCAGCCTTGCAATTCTTCCGAAAAAACCTGGCCGCTATTTCAGCAACTTTTTCACTCTTTTTGTTGCAGTTCGCCCCCAAAAGTTTTCTGCAAATGATCATAATAATTCAGCAGTTCTGTTGTGAAGTACACTGATGCATAAAATATGTAACATAGTTGCACTAAAAAGGTTCCCAATTTTTGCCAGCTATAAGAAATGCTCATTTATAAAGCAAATGTCGACATATTATTGCATATATTTGTATTTTTTTATGCAGTTCCTCAAATATTTTTTATATTATCAGAAACCGGTTCATATTCTCAGCATAGACAATACACATTCAACTATGTTTTTCGAAAAGCTTCATATTAATGCAAAAAAATCGCAAGTAAACATATATTTGCATTTATATGTCAATATTTTTGCATTTATTTTAACTTTATTCACCTCAGAAAATTGATAATTAAATCTGCATATATAAAACTTAATAGTTGCAATAAAAGATATACACTCTATGCACAAATTTGCCAATAATTTAGTAGTACTGTTATACTCACATAATCTTAGAGCGAAAAGTAAAGATGCTCAATTTTTGCATCACAGTTGCAATAAAAGATTCACAAATTTTTCAAGATATATGAATTGTTCGTTTTGTTCAACATATTTGAACATTTTATTGCAATTTTTTGTTTATATTTATGCAATGCCTTAAATGTTTCTCTTATTCTACCCAATTTCGAATATTATATTTATCAAGCAGTAAGTCGACATTTTTTTGGCATCTTTATGTCTTTAATTATGCAATTTATTTATTCTATATGCTTTTAAATTAACATAATTCATAGCCCTATTTTTCAAATATATAGTTCGCGCGCCAAAAATATTAAAGCAAATAATTTTTTTTTAAATATTTTACCTGTATTTGTTCAATCTGCAGTCCGGATTGTGCCTCGCCGGAATATCTTTCCAATTCTTCAAGTATTGTGCAGATGAATTGAAGCTTCAACTTTTGGGGGTTTGCAGAAGCAAAAAAAAAAAAAAAAATGGTTAAATATTTATGCATTTCGATTCTAATGTATTACAGTATACACACTTCAAATGCACTATTAGTTCGACGAAATCTTGCTTTTGGAGACTAATTTTTAAGCCCACGATTTTTTTTTTTTAAAATAAGCGAACCTAGGCATGCGAGAAGCAACTAAACATCAATTTAAGTAGAAAAAAATTTAGAAATCACGTACCCAGGTTTAGAGGCGCAAGATTTGTGGTTCGTCAGCCAAAAAAGCTAGTCGCCTGGTCCGGTCGCCGGAAATTGCCCTGGGTTTTCTGCTATGTTTCCTCCCCCTTCTCTGTGCAGAATGAGAGCGATCGACTTTTGTTTCTTTTTACCGCTATTAATGCGGTTGGTGGGTGAATTTTCTCTTAAAATTAATTTGATTCGATTTTTATTAAATCTGGTAGTTAATTGCGATAATTAAGGAGAGTAGATCGTGGGTAGGTTATGCGCCTATGAAATTTTACTCATTTATCCTTTTATGCAAGTTTTTGTCTCTAATTTTGCAGCGAATTTTGAACATGATTATATTTGATCTCATCCGTTTAATCTCTAAATCAAAGGCCAGGATTATGTCTTATATCACTTCTAAGAGGGGGTTTCCACCCTAGTGCACCCCTATATATATATATATATATATATATATATTATTCCCATAACTTCTCCCCAAATAATTAATCACTAAAAATTGAGAATTTAAATTCTGATTAAGTAATTAAAATAACTAAATGGTCTGATTTTTGCGGGGCGTTACATCCTTTAAGTTAAGTAAGTTAACAAATTCAACTAATACACCCAACAACTTAATATGAGTTGTTGGGTTTAAAATAAACAAGCGAGCTAAATAAATAAGTTAAAGCAGTAAAAGACATATGATATATAGTGGTTCGGATGCCTAAATATCATGCGTCCACTTTTTAATCACTGGATGAATAAAAAATTCACTAGAACAAGTTACAACACAATGCAACAAGTTTCTTCCGGTTTCAGAAGCTCCTATGTCATTTGGATTCCAGTTAACCTCAAGCGATGAACTTTACCACGGACACGTTTATCTCCAACGAATCTGCTAGGTTCATCGACTGACTTCAAACTTCCATGCTTTACCAAGAACATGTCGCTAAGCTTGAGAGTTTGATAGATGTGAGCTTAAGTTCCTCACATAACCTCGGATAGTAGTATGAACGTTGGGTAGAATTATGAGATTTCAAAGAATCTATCTCGGATTCAGTCTCTTAGAAAGAGTCTGAACTTCGGTTAACTCAAGCTGAACAGCTATGAGTTTCTTGCATGAACACGATGATCGATTGTGAGATGAAGACTTTGATCGCAGGTGATTCATAATATGTGATCTTTGTATACGTTGTCAAAGCTAGTAACTTATTTTCTATCGATCTTCTTGGGTATTTATAGACATGGTGAGAGAGTCTTGATTGTTTGAAATTTTTACGGATAGTAAGTTATTGCTTATTACTTGATAAATCTCTTTTTATTGATGGTTGCGTTTAATTCCATTGCTTGATATTTATTACTTAGCACATTATAATTTAATTTTTTCACATGTTTAATTTAATTATAATTTCCTCTTTCTATGTTTCTCAAAAGCATTTCATTGTGTAGATTATGATATATATGTAAATAGTGGGATAGAGAGGTGGAAAAATATATTCAACCAATGCATGATGAACTATAATGCAAAAAGGTGGTGGTAGTATTGAAGTCAAGGGAAAACAAAGCATTTTACAATAAAAAGAAGTCGGCTCAAAAGTACTGTTGGTGATCATGTTGCTCAAAGTTGTATAGTAGTATTAGAAAGAAGCACACAATTAATTATATTTTTGAAGTTTCAATTTCAAATGACATGTAATCAACTTACAGTTGTTAATTTTAAATAATTTATTCATATTTTTATTCGAATCGTATTGCTTGATTTTGTAGTAATTAATACAAATTCTTTCTACATTATTTCTTTATTAAAATTATTATATTGCTCGATACATATTAGTTTATTGTTTGATGTATTCATTTATATTGTTTAAGGGTATTCCATTTTTGTTTTATTTTTTGAACAAAAATGCATTTATTTAAACTCACACACTCATAAGTTTTTTGGGGAATCTCAAACTCATAACTTCTTGATGAAGACACTTTCACTACTTCGCTCGGAGTAAAGGATAGATGTTCCATTTTTATCACTGAATATGTGTTATTTTATTGCTTGATATATACTACTTTGTTGCTTAATACACCCTCGTTTATTGTTTAATACTTTAATTCATGCTAATTATTGCTTGACATGTACTCGTTTATTGTTCGGTACGTTCTAATACATTGCTGGATACATTCATTTATATTGCTCCATTTTGTATTTTAATATGTGTTTGGTTATTGTTGATACATTTATTTATATTGTTTAATATGTTCAAATCTTTTATTACTTGATACGTTTTAATTTATTGCTTGGTATGTTATTGCTTAATAACTATAAGCACTAGTTTATTGATTGATACATACTTGTTTATTAAATTACGTAAACAAAACAGATTTATCAAGCAATAAATATTAAATAGTAATAAATTATAATATATATAATTTGGTGTGCATATTGTGTAGCCTTAGAATTGAATAAATCCTTAATTCATTTTCCCGTGCTCCATATTCTGATCCTATAACTCCGAAGATACACAATTATAATCGCGATTTCTTGTTATGGCTACATCCATATGCCTCCGATATCTGAGCATTGTTGCTACCGTGGCTAGCGGTCCGCATTTCACAACCCTCATATTGCAGCCACGCTGCAGATCGCATCCTCTCCTTGGTGAAGAAAATCGCATACCCTCTCACCATTGTACGTACCAACCGCCTTGAAAGGCTTGAGTGCCGCTAACTCTCCAAACATCCTTGTCATTGACGGCGGGACGACCGACCGCAGTGTCGCTCTGATGTACAAAACTCATTCATGGAGGTCTACAAATTGGAGGTGGATTACGAGATTTGAAGAATTTGAATGAAATTAAAAATTATAGATGTGTTAATTTACTATGTTGTCCTTTGATAATTAAAAATGAACGATATATGAGGAATCAAAATAAACCTCTATTGTGTTTTCAGTCCTTCATTTACAAAAATAATGAATGGTCAGATTTTATTCTTGTTTTTAATCTAAGGATTTTTCTCATGAGAGAGAGATAGAAAGAGAGAGAGTGTGTCTTTGTGTACATTTTTTTTAACTAAAATAATTTTATGCAATTTTAAAAATGAATAAGAGTTAAATCATAATTTTGAAAGCATAATCGAATGACTTTTGACAAAACAAATATGAATGGAATAAAAATATAATTGATGTTAGAGATATAATTGATAGAGACAAAGTTAAAACAAATTGTTGATAACTTTTAATAGTTTTATCCAGTATCACAGTAGCAAATAAAAATTATCAAAGAAAAATGAAAAAATCTTGAACACAATCAAAACACAACAAGACTGTGGAAATAATAAACACATAAAATAATGGTAATAAATTATTGCTGCTTTTGGCATATATATTTCCAATGTAAAATTAGAAGAATTAGTATTCCACTTCAAGAAAGAATATGCTTTATTCTGCATACTTTTTTGTCCTGAAAAAAAAAACGAAGTAGGACAAGGATTACTTCCCACAACCCAACATTTATTTTACTTTCGATATTTTATTTAATAATGTAAAAATATATTTTCTATATATAATATATATTAGTAGTAGTAAAGCCTTTATAAATTTAAACTTTATCCGTCAATAATATAAATTAATGTAACTTTATTTATCCAACTAAATTTATAAGCCTAAAGGACAATGATTAGTTTGGTTCATTTAAAATAAATTGTGCTAATCAAGATTATATAAATCAATTAAACATCTCAATTTTCCAATTTGACTCTTTCGATTTTATAATTTATCAATTCATATTTGGAGTTTTTATTATGTCTTAACTAAAAGATAGTTTAAATAATTGTCAGTTATGGATTTATTAATGTTTTGTTAAGTTAGGATCTTAATTATTTTATAACTATTTTGGCACGACATTCAACAAAAAGATATTTAGTTTGATATTCGATAGTAAAATATTTAGTAGATGATTTGTTCTCTCAATTTAATGAATGAATAAATGACACAATTTTTTTCTCTTTTTCGTAATCGAGAGAAGTCCCATATATTTGATGTATACAAGCATACTGCAAAAAATATTGATTCTCTCTAAAGTTATTACTATTACGGCCTAGTTTTGATTCTTACAAAATGATTTTCAGTTTAACTATTTTAACTATTTTTCGATCGTGAATTGAGAAATTTTAAAAATATATATTAAAACATTCCATATAAATATTTTGCTACGCACCTTTGAATTTGTATGGATCTATGGGAGCAACCAAAGAGAATATATGAGATGTGTGTTAGCTTGCAAGGACATTGTGGGGCCGAACCCCAATTCTTATATATCTCAGTTATAATGTGGGCCCTATTTATATCTCCATCTCTCTGTATCCAAAATTTATATTATTCCCTTAAAAAAAATCTAAATTTCATTCAACATATCATTTATAAAATAACAGTAATTCAGGCAACACACCATTAATAAATAATATCAATCATAGACCTCAAAACAATTTTTTCATATAAAAAAAATATGTTACAAAATGTATTTGTTATTGAAAATGTAAATGTATTATTGAACAGAAAAAACAAAATAGTAAAGAATCACAAGCATGACTTTCACTGTTTGGAGTGGTTTCAGTTTCTGCATCATCCCTGCCTCTCTGCTCATTACCATTTCGAACATTCTTTCTGCAAATCTGTCTGCAATTTTTTTAAAAAAAATATTATCTCTACAACATTGATAATATTATAAGTTCATACAAAACAATTTTCGGTTTAACTATTTAAGCTGGTTAAATTCTCGAACAAATATTAGCATATCATCAATAAATCAACACGAGAGTATGAAGAATAAGATTGCCAAGTTGACATACGAGCATAAAGGAAAAGAAGGCTACAACAAGAAAGACCATACAACTTTTGTTTTGATTACAATTCATTTAATAGACTGTAGAAATTGTAAGGTAGTAGAAGAAAAGAACTAGCTATTGTTGGAAATTAGGAATGTCTATTTCTTTGTATTGCATGACATAACTCAAAACATATATTAATTATATTATGAAGGTAAATTAATATAGATTAAATGATGGCTTCAACAAAATAAACTATGACTCATTAGTGTCTTCATAACTCTTTAATCGAGTTAAAATATTAATATTAATATTTCTAAGAAGTTTGCAAAAACTAAAAATCAAGTATGAGTATTTCTAACAAAATAAATCATACGGATCAAATGCCAAACTTTTATATATTCATCATGGCCCCAATTTGGTCCATAGGATTTTTGACACATATATATATCATCTACTCCTCAACTCCTCCATAGTGGGTTAAATCATGGTACACCTTAGTGTGATTACTTGAATCTTCTTCAATGTTTTTAGCAGTGGGTCCTTCGTATACATTATCCTAAAATTATAAACAAGTGAACAAAAATAAAATATAAAATCTTAAAATAAAAATTTTAATCCTATAATACTTACATGATAGCCTCATTCCCTAAAATTATTCACAAATAAGATAGATCATGTCAATGTCTACATAACCAAGTGTTTCCCAACCAACTTATGGTCACAAATATTCTCAAAACTTTCAATATGGATTTTATTAATACGAGACATAATTCAAATGTTGTCAAATACTTAAATAAATATTAGCAATAAATATTGACTAACATCAATTAAAAAATTAGTTTATTTATTAGATTTAAGATAGGTAGCTTCTTTTGAAACATTCCAACAAATGAATAAAGTTCTGTATTGTGTATAGTCCAATTTTTTTATGTATTGGAACGTATTTGGAAATGAATTTGTCAAACCTTTATTAGATACTTCAACATCCTTTTTGTATGATTTTAAAGGATAATGTTGGTGCAAATTATCCATAATCTCTTGGACATAAGCCTCACGAGCTTTTTCTTTAACCTCTATGCATTGGTTGTTGTACATTATATTCATAGCAACAAATACATTGCACACATAACTGTATGCATATAAAAGATATTTTATTCTTAAATAAAATAAAAAAGATTATTATTTATTAGTAATAAATGATGAATATTACCATATATCACCATTGTAAGATGTAGTCATAAAAACTTTTCTTCATAAATTCCTTAACTATTTTTAGCAATATTGATAAAATATAACTACTTTATAATTTATTAATATTATTAAAAATGATTAAGGAATTTATGAAAAAGAAAATTATGAATATATTTTTCAATGGTGATATAGGGTAATATCTATCATTTATTACTAATAAATATTTATCTTCTTATTTTATTTTAAGAGTAAAATATCTTTTGTTTGCATACAATTATGTGTTATACATTTGCTCCTGCAAATATAATGTAAAGCAACTCATGCATATAGGATAAAAAAAAAGCTTGTGAGACTTTTGTCCTACAGATTATTGATATTTTGCATGAGCATTATCATAAGTCATAAAAAGGATGTTACAATGCCAGATTAAGGTTTGCCAAATTCATTTTTAATACGTTCCAATACATCAAAAATTGAACTACACAATGCAGAACTTTATCCATTTGTTGGAAGTTTTAAAAGGAGCCGCCTATCTTAAATTCGGTAAATAAGTTAATTTTTAAATTGATGTTAGTCAATATTTATTTCGCATTTATTTATTGCTAATATTTATTAAAGTATTTGACAACATTTGAGTTATTTCTCAGATTGATAAAATTCATATTGGAAGTTTTGAGAAAATCTTTGTGACCATTAGTTGGTTACGAAACACTTGGCTTTGCAGTCATTGACAAGAGCTATCTTATTTGTGAATCGTTATAGGGAATGAAATTATCATGTAAGTATTATAGGAATTAAAATATTGTTTTAAGATTTTATATTTTATTTTTGTTCACTTGTTTTTTTATTTTTAAATAATATATATGTAGGACCCAAAACTCAAGTGATCACACTAAGGCGTACCATGCTTTAACCCTTGTGGTTTATGGAGTAGTTGAAGGAGTAGATAACTATTATATCTTCCGAAATTCGTATGGACCAAATTGGAGCATGATGGATACATTAAAATTTGTAGGTATTTGATGTGTATGATTTATTTTGTTAGAAATACTCATACTAGATCTATTCAAAGAAAAGGTAGAATTGAAATTGGTATTTAGTTTTTGTGAACATGTAAGAAATTTTAATATTTTAATTAGATTAATAGTTATAAAGATAATACGAGTCATAGTTGATTTTGTTGAAGCCACCATTTAGTCTCTATTAATTTATCTTCACAATATAATTAATAAATGTTTTGAAATCTGTCATGTAATACAAAAAAATATTCATTCCTAACTCGTAATCAATTTTCATATCTACATCACGTGTATCTATATAATAACTCTAATTCTATATCCCAACAACAAAAACAAGGACCTCCATATATTTCAAATTTCACTCCATGTTACGTTCCTTCAAGAATCAAAATTCATATTTTAAGTAACCAAATTAATCCAATATTGAGAAAATGATCAAAAGAAATATATTTTCAGTGCAAAAAAACTAAAAAATCAAGCATCATTCATAACTTCATAATAGCCTAATGTAAAATCTGAGTTATTTTAACCCCCAAAAGGAAACAAATAGAACGATACATGCTGACCAAATATCAATGAGAGATACTTATTCTTGCAAAACCATCATTCATCAAAGCACCAAATGCATCAAATTGGTGATTTCACACGTGATAGAAATGGTTATTTTCAAAATGAACTTAGAAATGAGTTCAACAACATGTGTATTTTCTCTTTTATGGATAAATCAAATTAAAAGTTTGATTCATACGCCCTCCATAAATTTCTTAGATCTTGTAACACATATAAACTGCATGGACAAGAAAAATTTAGTTCACATACAATTTGTTTTAAAATGTAGAGTTATATTACCTGTTTTGTATTGATAGCGTACAACCAACACATAATCAGGATTCTTTATTATCCAACAAAAATTGATAAAAAATTAATCTCAATATTATGAAATCCCTTACTAATAAGATATGTTTCTCATAGTGGTGAAGAAAATATTTGTTGCAAATTTCTCCATGATTTTTGTTCCAAATTCAGACTAAGAGAGTTGAAAGAACTAATAGCAAGTGATCAAGTTTAGCATAGGGAAACCTTATGTAGAAATTAGAATGAGAGGATGGGAGACTTGTTAAATATAAAGTTAGGAGATAAATGTATTTATCTTTGAGAAAGAAGTTTGTAGCTTGTTGAATGTAACAAACTTGGTTTTATTTTATACAAGAAATGTAAGTTTAAGAAATGAGAGGAAAATTGATAAAAGAAATTAGGGAAGGAAAGAGAGTTGTTGAATTCTGTGTGTCTATACACAAACACAATTGCTAATTTATATTCATTCAACTCAAAGGATTGGTAATATTAGAACTTTCAAGGAAAATAATTGCAGTGCAGAATTATAAAAACTTGTATTATTAATTTATTTTCAATATGTTAGCCCAATTAAAATTCCTATAAATAGTTGTGGGTGGAAGCGGGAAATTGGGTAAATGTGTAAAAAGGAGAGTGATTTACATGGATTGCATAAACTTGAATTTAAAACCAACCTTTTATATTTTTTAGACCGGCTTTTTTAGTTGGTCTAATGTGTTTTGTGTTTAGGGTTTATATATCTACTCCCACCTAGCCCCTGCATCCACCATTTTATTTTGATTCCCCCGTTGCTCTCTTTTCTTCCCATCAACTAGCAACAGAGCAAAAGAGAGTGTATTAAGAAGTTGAGAGTAAGAAAAGTGTGAGTATTCATGAGATGGAGTGTGAAGACATTGAGAGAGATCTAAAAGAAAGTTCAATCGAGGCCTCTAACGTCAATTCTTCAAGGTATCCTCTTTAAATACTACTTTCCAATCTTGTCTTTTAGTATTTACATTATTATAAAATTAAAATATATACATGGAAATGTATGAGTTGAGCCACTTGTATAAATTAATCAATACATTCAATTATTACCGATGAAGCAGAAAATAATAATTGTAAAGCTGATTTGTATGCCTTCATTAAATAGGTAGGGACAACGTAAACAAAAAGGAAAAAAAACTTAAATAGTACCTATTAGATTTATTCACCGATTAACATCCTTTCGTAAGCTGAGAGTTCTTTTCCCTAGATGCTAAGGCTTTTTTCCTTTGTTCAGTGGGAGGCGCCGCACAAAACACACACATAACTGCTACTTGTTTCTGTTTGGATTTATTCTTTCCTTCACACTAGTGCTTCTCTGGTGCACCTGAACCTGTTCTTATTTGTAAATATGCTACAATGCAAGGGGTTGAAGAAGAGGACTTTGATGTTCTAGATCTAGACCAAATCGGAGAAATACAACTAGTGAGCTCACAAATCATTCTCACTGTTTAGTTGGAATTGAAAGCTACAAGCTGATAAATCAATAAACTCACATTATAGAAGTAATGAAGAAAGCTTGGAGGGCAAATAAGGGGCCGGAGGCATGAGAATGGACGTATAACCTCTTTCTTTTCAAATTTCAAGACCACGTTGAATGTCATGGGTAGTGAGAAACCAACCTTGACATTTTGAAGGGCATCTGTTCACAATCCGACCATTGAAGAAAGAAAAACAAGCATCTCGAATATTGATTGACGAGGCCCAGTTGTGGATTTACATCTATGACACCTCAATCAGGGGTATGACAGCCACTCATGCTGAAGCACTGACAAAAAAATTGGTATGCTCGTTGCTTTTGACCCTTCAAGCTATTTCTTTGGTAAGAATATAAGAATAAAAATTGAAGTGGACATCATCAAGCCTCTCAAAAAAGGTTTAAATGTGGTGGTTGGAGGTGAGAACATTTGGCTACCCATTAAATATGAAGAGTTGCCCCTTTTTTGCTACAATTTTAGTATGATTAGGCACATATTCAAAACGTGTGAATATTTTGAACGGGGGAGGAACATGACCCCTAGAATTTGCCATTGGGGCCAAGTATAAAGACATCACCTTTGAAAAAAGCAAGTCACGGATGACAACAACTGATTTCCCCAAGTCCCCTTCTCTAACTTAGAACCATAAAACCCAAACAAAACATCAACATCCTCAATCAACCCAACTATCAGCCTTGCAAGCTCAAACCAAACAAAAAAATAGGGTAGATAGGGGAAAATACCCTAAACTATTGACGTTTTCAGAAAAATACCCGGACCTACTTTCAGAAATTAAAAATACCTCAATCTTTAATTCCATTTATGAATTATACCCTAATCTATTGATATTTTGGGTAAAATACCCCAATGTATTATTATTAGTTAAAAATACCCCAATCTTTAATTTCGTTTATGAATTATACCAAAATGAGATATATTATTGGCGCACACAAAGATGTTAATCAAAACAACTATCTTCATTCGTGTTAAATTTAATGTACTAACAATCAATATTTGTTATGTATTCAAATGAATTTATCTTTTGAAAAGTATTAAAAACTTCATGTTCTTCTCTTTTTTTTTGTTTTCTTCGGTTGCTTGAATTCCTGATTTTATTCTTTCAAAGTGTGTTTTGACGTGTGATCTTGTATTGAAATATATGCGCCTTCGTTGGGATTGGACGTTACACCAACCGAAGGAAACAGAAAAAAAAAAGAGTAGAGCATGAAGTTTAAATACTTTTTAGAATATATAGCAAATATTAATTGTTTAGTACATTAAATTGAACACGGACGAAAATAATTATTTTGACTACCATCTTTGTGTGAGCCAATAATATTTCTCGTTTTGCTATAATTCATAAAAGAAATTAAAGATTGTGATATTTTTAATTAATAATAATAATACATTAGAGTATTTTTTCCAAAATATCAATAGATCAGGGTATAATTCATAAATGGAAGTAAAAAATTTTAACTTATGTAAATAGATTGGGGTACTTTTCCAAAAACGTCAATAGTTTAGGATATTTTTCCCTAATTACCCAAAAAAATACACCTATATCCTATCAAAAGACCTTAGAGACACCTCTCAGCAAAGAAAGAGAATCACCCTCACCCTTTTGTCTTCAACTCAGCTCTAAAAGGTTATGAAAAAACCTTGGAAAAAGCATGCTAGAACAAAAGTAGCCCCCAAACCAATTACCTATTCCAAGTAACAAGGGCAAACGACCATTGGTGGATGAAATTTCTCGTACCCGAGTGAAAACTCCTAAAATGAAGAGATTTAAATTGTTGTCTATTGAAGTCATTCATGACCCAACGGCCAAGGCTGCAAATAAATAGCTCGCCGAACCAAATGAGTTGCCTAATATGGAATATACGTGGCTTGGGGAGTCCACGTGCATTCCATGAATTTCACAGGTTGTTAGTTGGATACTCCCCAACATTGATTTTCTTGTGTGAAACTCATAATGGGAGACATCGAAGTTACAGTTAGAGGTTGATTCTTGGGTACAATGACATGTTTATTGTTGAACCGGTAGGAAGACAAGGCAGATTAATGTTGTCATGGAAGGAAGAATGGAGTGTTTAGGTTCTCTCTTACTTCCAAAGATATATTGATTGTTTGGTAAACCACGAAGGATCACAATTGCGATTCAGTGGATTTTATGGAAACTCGATTATACTAAACATAAATTCCTTGGGAATTGCTTGCAAAACTTGCTGGCACACATATGAATAAAGATATTGCTAGGCTTGTGGGAGGAGACTTCAATGATATTTTGTTTGAATAAAAGAAACAAGGGGGGAGACCTCAGCCGCTTGGACAAATAGAGGGATTTCGGAATGCTCTTGAAGAGTGTCAATACTTTGAAATCCCAAATGCTGATCGATCATTCACTTGGTTTAATAAGAGAGAAACTGCAACTCCAATATTTAAACGGCTTGATTGGTATATTGGAAAATCATCAATGGTAGACATATTTTCCTAAAGCAGAGGTTAAAACTCTCAACTTCTTTGGATCAAACCATCGACCACTGATTTGTCAGCTAAAGGTTCTCAATACAAAAACTACAAAATATGGAAAATGAAGATTTTATTGGGAAGATAAATATTTTTTGGATAATATATTTGTTCCAAACTTCCTTCCGTCATGGAGTAGAGAGAGAAAAGAATGCACAACCCTTGAGAAATCAGAGAAATGTAGGACTATTTGTTTTAAATATGGGCACGCTCAAGGTTTGATAAGTAGGGGAAGAACATCAAAGAAATGCAAATGAAGTGACAAAAAATATTGTACAAAGATAAGAAGGCTATTTACTTATGTAATTGGTGTGGCCTTGGTTTTGGCCTTTTAATTGCATGCCCCGGTAGGGCCTTATTCCTGCTCCTAGTCCATTCTTTAGGATGTGTTTATGGATTGGTTTTTTGGTTCGGGTTCCGGTTCGGGTGTGAGCGGTTGGGGCGGTTATTTGGTATCCTTACTATAAATGCTGAGTGACCCGATTTCACACTAGGTGCGTGAAACCTAACCCTAATCTTCTCCACTGCTCTCTCTTTCTCTAAACATATTCGATCCCTCTTGTCTCTTGAACTTCGTCGTCTGTGAAAGCCTTTTCTGGTGAGCTTTAGTGTGGTTGAGAGCCCCGAACCCTGAGCTTAACCTTTACTTCCTATCTGTGGTTTGAGGAAGGCAAGGACTCGCACAAAGGTGAGTCTGAGCTAATAATCTTGTCCTTTCGAGAAGGCAAGGCGTGGGTGCACCGATTCAAAGATCTGACCGAGAGGACGCATCGAAGGAGGTCCAAGCTTGAAGGCCGGTGGCTAATTCGGTCGAGGAACCTGATCACTGTAATTTCTACAGATTAATTATAGAAATAGTGGCAAATAAATTAGCAAACCCTAAGGTTATCGATCCAGGGGAATGAAATAACGAACAATCCTAAATACTAAATCAGACGTTCTTGAAAATATTGATTAGGAAAATTGAATAAAAGGTTTTGTTGTTTTGAAATTGCAATACTTGCTATCAAAAATTAAACAGGAAAATTAAAAAGCTTTTGAATTCAAATAAGAGAAGCACAGATTCCAGGGATATCTATCTATCAAGTATGACATGGATGAATGAATTGATTAATTCCCAATTTTAATTCCTCTTCGTAGTGAAACATCAGAAAAGTATTACGAACTTCTTTGTTGGACAATTCGTAAAGTAGATTAGTCAAATACCTATCTCCGCTCGGTCTCAAGATAAATTAACTAACTCTCAAGTTCTACAGATTTATTCCTACAATTAATCTCCTTCAGTTACGACAAGAAATCAAATTATATTGTGAAAATCTCTTTTGATTGAAAACTATCACAGTTACGTCTCAAGTAATCAACTAGATAATCCTAATAAGTGGCCAACAAATCAAAATTATGAATAAGCACAGATTTCACAAACTACGAAGGGAAAGGGAAAATAATTCAATCAATCAAAACATGCATACATTGATAGTTCGAAACCCTAGAATCTGAGGAAGAGATTAGTTACACATATTCAGAGTAATATTCATCATAGAAAAATAAAACCTGATTTGCATAAAAACTTGGGTTGGAATGTCTTCCCACAAAACTCTGTCTTCAAACATAAACCCTAGAACTCTTGGAATCTCTAAAATATGAAATCTGGAGTAAAACATATGATTGGGAATCGAATTCTCTTCTAAAATCGAATTTATGAATCTATTTATAGAGGTGGAGGTGTATCCTATCAAATCTAGGGCTAAAGATATGAATAAATCCGAATTTTATCAGATTTTCGCTCCAGAAGACATGTACGCGTCGACCGTGGCTGATCCACGTCGATTGAGGAGCCTTCTTGGTCTTCGTCGAACGCTTCTGATTGGCGTCTGTCGACGCAGCTTCTCGCCCCTCCTGCACGGTCTCACAGTTTTGGCCATAACTTCCTCATCCGAACTCCGATTGACCCGATTCCAGTTGCGTTGGAAAGATAACTCAAAGATCTTTCAAATGCGCTATGCTCCATTAGCTCAGATTCTAACGGTGAAAGAAGTTGTGACTGTTTCTTTGAACATCTGCTGCTCTTGGATTTGGTTTCCATTGAATTTGGCCTAAAACCCTACAAAAACACCAAAACGCGCATAATACCACCTAATATAGACTCATGCACATAATATATATATAAAATCAATAAAACTACATAAAATAGTATAAAAATAATATAGATAAGTGAGTGAAATAATGAGCTTATCAAACCCCCCAAACTTGAACGTTTGATTGTCCTCAATCAATAGGCAAGAAAGAAATCAAAAGATCATGCGGTTAAAGTGCAATGCCTCACAAGATTCATCACAGTCAAGAACCAAGAATCCACTACCCACAAGCAATTTGAAAAGAGACAGAAACTTCATCAACCATGGAAGAACTCACAGGAAGTGTATCGCTCAACTCTCAAGTGTTTAAGATATAGATGAAAGCACTCAACAACATGTATGAAGAAATTTCTACCATAGGCTTGCAAATTTTCTAATATCTCCACTGCTAGAATGTGTACACAAGTCTAGAATAAAAAAGGACTTTCAATAGGTTGTAATGTAGGCTTTTTTTCTGATAAGGTAGGGAAATATGGCCAAGTGACTAAATCAATTGAGTTCATGACTCTCAACATCTCCAACCACTATCTATAATCATCCACCTTTTATCCTCATATACATCAACAAACTCCATTTTTTTTCTTCTTCTTTTTTTTTAGCTCATATTTGAATCTCTTATGCTCTTTCAATAATTTTGCATTCTTTTCTTTTCAGAGAGCTTATGAGAATTCTAATTATTTCTAGAGCTTCTTAAACATTCATCTTTTCACCATTAATTTATCATATTTTATCACGAATTCACCAATCAACCCCATACATACCACAACTCAAGACATGAGTGAGACAATACTTTTCTTAATCTCATAGACAAGGAAAGAAAAAATTGTACAGGCTCAAAGTGGCTAACAAGGGAAAAATTTATTGTGAAGGGACAGTGTTTAGGATATTGGGTTATCAAAGATGGCCTAAGATCATTTTCTCAACTTGTGCACACTATGCAGTCTCAACACAGAAAATAGGCAAGTTCTAGAGAAATCAAAACACACATGTGAATCTCACATCAAACGAAATAAAGGCTCAAATTCTCACACAAGGATTAAAAAAATTTCTTCCACAATCAATTTCAAATCAGCTCAATCAGCATGCAAGTATAAGTTTCAGATCAGTCCTATCATGCGGTATTCTACATTCATAGGCATCTAACCACAATCTTAATCAATTCAATACTCAACCCTCAATCAATTCTACTCTCACAATCTCGTTCAGGTTATCTCAAAACTCAAAAAAATTTCCCACAAAATAGCATAAAAATACGAAAAATTAAAAACAAAAGTCGAAAAAATTGAAAGCATAAAATGGAAAGGTGCGAAAAATTAAAGACAGAAAAATTAAAGACAGAAAGCAGAATAAATAAAAGATAGGATGTTCCATCTCTTGTCCACATCCCCCCAAACTTATTTCCAACTCGAAGAGTGGAATAAGTTTGAAAATCAGACTAGAGAGGGAACGATACCTGGTAGTTGATCTCAGACATCAACTTTTTTATCCCCCGGAGTAATCATCATCAGGGAGGTCGGGTCCAGGCAAGCCTCCTTGCGACCTCCTTTTCATATCTGTTCTTGACAACTTTCATCCCCCACTTCTTGGCGTCTTTTTCCTTGTGCGCGCATAATAAGGGGCCGACTCCCTTGTTGTCTCTCAATGTCCCCCCAATGGCGGACTTGTACTTCCGTAGAACTCGTAGTAATTTTTCTAGCTTCCCATACCTGAGGTGTGCCGGAAGCATCTTGAGTTTCAGAATCAGCGGATCAGAGTTAGATTGCAGCTTTCCCCAATTTGCATTAGCTACCATGGGTGAAACTGCCGCAATCCCTTTTCTACGTCGCGCTGCTTCTGCTGACGAATGCTCCGAGTTTCGTGCGTCGATTGACGTGATAGTAGAGTCGATCGACGAGGATCCTAAGGCTGCATCGATCGACGAGGCTCCTTCATCGATCAACGTGGATGCTTTTCCACGTTTTCTTTTCTTTTTCTGGCTGCGTCGGCTTGGTAACCGTTTTTGTTTGTTCTCTTTCTCCTGAGTTAATCCCTTGGGTACATCCAGCTTCATCACCCGATCCACGAGCTCATCGTCCCCCTTATCCAGATCTGAAGATAAAAACAAAGAGTGCAGTAAGCAGTTCCTCGGAAAATCCGAATCAGTTGCAATAGAAGAAAAAGAAGAGGAAATCACCGGATTTAACGATTGATCATGTGGCAATCTTCCTGATAGCTCCCTTTATTGCGCTTCTGCACTTCTTTGTAGATAGGGAAGGTGACCGACTCGTCATTGACTCGGAATGTCAGCTTGCCGTCTTGAATGTCAATCAATGCTCCAGCAGTCTTCAAGAAAGATCTTCCCAAGATAAGCGGGATGTTGTGGTCTTCTTCCATGTCAAGAACCACGAAGTCTGCTGGAATGATGAAGTCTTTCACCTTCACAAGCAGTCTTCCACGATGCCCTTCGGGTAAGTGACCGATCTGTCAGCCATCTACAGGGATATGGTGGTGGGCTTGATGCTTCCGATCTTCAACCGCTTGAAGATTGACAGCGGCATTAAGTTGATGGATGTGCCGGAATCACAAAGGACCTTCCCAAAGGTCTCTCCTCCAATGACACAGGGGATCGTGAAGGATCCCGGGTCTTCTCTCTTCAGCGGCATCTTCTTCTGAATAATCGCGCTGCATTCTTCGAACAAGTTGACCCTCTCGTGCTCCACGAAGGACCTTTTCTGTGAGACCATATCCTTCAAAAATTTCAAATACCCCGGTATCTCTCGTAGTGCCTCAATCAGCGGAATGTTGATGTTCACTTTCTTCATGTTCTCAAGAAAGCGTGCATACTTCTCGTTCATCTTTGCTTGGGCAAACCGCTGCGGATATGGCAAGGGAGGCTTATACATGGGTGGCTCGACTGGCATCAATCAACGAGGATCAGCCTCGGTCGACGGGTTCTTCCGCGCTTCATCGATCGACGGAGGTGTTTCATCGATCGACGGATCTTCACCTGAGACGGCCTCTCCTTCTTCCTCGGCTTCTCCTTCATCTCGGTTGTCTGTCCCTGCTTGCTTGGGACCTTCATATGATTTCCCCCCTCTTAGAGTGATAGCATTCACTTGGTTTATCTGCTTCTGATTCTTGGGGTTAATCTGGGTATTGCTCGGAAGTTGCCCCGGCTTGTGTTGGGCTCTGAGAGCATCGGCGATCTGACCGACCTGAGTCTGTATGATCTGTACGTGTTTCTCAACTTGGTCCACCTTGGTCTTGACTCCGGCTATCTCTTGCTTCAACTTGGCTACGGTATCAGTAGAGCCTTCCATGAACTTGGCCAAGATCTCCTCGAGATTTGGCTTCTTCTTCTCCACTATTTCTCCATCTTGCACTGCAAATCCTGGTGGTGGTTGCTCAGCTGCTTGGGGGTTTGCGTAGGAAAATCCAGGATGGTTCCTCGCGTGATTGAAAGTGTAGGGCTGGTTGTGCTGCTGATATCCTCCACGGTTGTTGTCTTGATAACCGCCCCTTTGAATGAAATTAACAGCGGAACATTCCCCCTCAGATGGAGCTTGTACTGACTCTACTGCAGCAACTGTTTTCTCCTGCTTCAGTGCAGCGAAATCTTCCCTTAGACTTTTCAGCTCGGCTGCCAAATCAGGTTGCTTGGCAACTTTCTCTTTCTCCTTCTCGACTGTCATCACAGGCCGGGTTCGGATTGATGACCATCTTTGGCTGTTGTTGGCCATCTTTTGGAAGAATTCTATGGCCTTCTTTCCACTCTTTGTCATGATGGAGTCACCGAGTGTGGTGTCCACCAGTTTGGCTGTCTTATCATTGAGCCCTTCATAGAATGCTTCAGCTTGTTCTCCTGGCGGAAACCCATGTCCGGGGCAGGCTCTCAACAGCTCTTTGAATCGATCCCACGTCTCACTGAAGCTCTCATCGGGTCGTTGAGCGAACCTGATGATTTCCTTTCTCCTTTGCCTGATGGTATTCGGAGGGAAGAAGTTCTCCAAGAACTCATCCCTCAGTTCAGTCCACGTACTTATGCTCTCCTTATCCAGTGCAGTGAACCATGATTGTGCCTTATCCCGCAGAGAGAATGCAAACAGACGCATTCGGATGGCACTCTTGCTGACTCCTCCAATCTTGACAGTGTTGCACAGCATAAGGAATTTATCCAGATGTGCGTAGGGGTCTTCAGCTGGTCTTCCTCCGAATTGGTTTTGTTGTACCATCTGCACCATCCGGTCTTCAGCTCAAAATTATTGGCATTGATGCCAGTTCTGAAGTCTGTCTCCCTGAACCGAGGTTTGTACCGGTTCTGCATGGCTTCCTCTTCTTTCTCATCGTCAGACTCCTCCAGAGGATCCTGGTTGCCATCCTCTCCATTGTCGGGGTTGTCCCTTTCCAGAATGAGTTGTTGGATTTGCTCTCTCATGGCTTGGATGTCTTGGAGAAGCACAGCCTGCTCCTCTGCAGTTAGCATTGGTGGAGGTGGTGGTACGTTATCTTCCATCGTATGACTACTCGAGCTTTCCTGACCACGCTTGTTTCTTCGGATTCTTCTGCAAGTAGCTTCAATGTCCGGATAGTAATAGAGTGGGTCCTTTCCTCTGGCTCTTGTACTCATGCACTACCTGTACAGCAAAGGAGGTAGTGAGGTAAGACTGAAAACAAAACAAAACGAACTGAAATTCAGAAAAAGAAACACTACGTCGACCGACGGGGAAACGCGTTGATCGACGGAAGGAAAAAAATACTTCGTCGATCGACGAGGCGTCTTCGTCGATCGACGTACAATACGAAAATGTGAAAAAATTTTCAAAAAATACGAAAATTACAGCCTAAAGCAATATTTCAATCACAGGTTTAATAGTAAGATTAATTCTGTTCACTCCCCGGCAACGGCGCCAATTTGATCACTGTAATTTCTACAGATTAATTATAGAAATAGTGGCAAATAAATTTGTAAACCCTAAGGTTATCGATCCAGGGGAATGAAATAACGAACAATCCTAAATACTAAATCAGACGTTCTTGAAAATATTGATTAGGAAAATCGAATAAAAGGTTTTGTTGTTTTGAAATCGCAATACTTGCTATCGAAAATTAAACAGGAAAATTAAAAAGCTTTTGAATTCAAATAAGAGAAGCACAGATTCCAGGGATATCTATCTATCAAGTATGACATGGATGAATGAATTGATTAATTCCCAATTTTAATTCCTCTTCGTAGTGAAACATCAGAAAAGTATTACGAACTTCTTTGTTGGACAATTCGTAAAGTAGATTAGTCAAATACCTATCTCCGCTCGGTCTCAAGATAAATTAACTAACTCCCAAGTTCTACAGATTTATTCCTACAATTAATCTCCTTCAGTTACGACAAGAAATCAAATTATATTGAGAAAATCTCTTTCGATTGAAAACTATCACAGTTACGTCTCAAGTAATCAACTAGATAATCCTAATAAGTGGTCAACAAATCAAAATTATGAATAAGCACAGATTTCACAAACTACGAAGGGAAAGGGAAAATAATTCAATCAATCAAAACATGCATACATTGATAGTTCGAAACCCTAGAATCTGAGGAAGAGATTAGTTACACATATTCAGAGTAATATTCATCATAGAAAAATAAAACCTGATTTGCATAAAAACTTGGGTTGGAATGTCTTCCCACAAAACTCTGTCTTCAAACATAAACCCTAGAACTCTTGGAATCTCTAAAATATGAAATCTGGAGTAAAACATATGATTGGGAATCGAATTCTCTTCTAAAATCGAATTTATGAAGCTATTTATAGAGGTGGAGGTGTATCCTATCAAATCTAGGGCTAAAGATATGAATAAATCCGAATTTTATCAAATTTTTGCTCCAGCAGACATGTACGCGTCGACCGTGGCTGATCCACGTCGATCGAGGAGCCTTCTTGGTCTTCGTCGATCGCTTCTGATTGGCGTCTGTCGACGCAGCTTCTCGCCCCTCCTGCGCGGTCTCACGGTTTTGGCCATAACTTCCTCATCCGAACTCCGATTGACCCGATTCCAGTTGCGTTGGAAAGCTAACTCAAAGATCTTTAAAATGATATGATCGATTAGCTCAGATTCTAACGGTGAAAGAAGTTGTGACTGTTTCTTTGAACATCTGCTGCTCCTTGAATGGGTTTCCATTGAATTTGGCCTAAAACCCTACAAAAACACTAAAACGCGCATAATACCACCTAATATAGACTTATGCACATAATATATATATAAACTCAATAAAACTACATAAAATAGTATAAAAATAATATAGATAAGTGAGTGAAATAATGAGCTTATCAGAACCCTAGTCCAATCTGGGCTAGGTTCGGGGTCCAAGAGTAACAGGTTGGAAAATGGGTCGGCAGGGCCTGATACCCAAGAGTGGTATTAGAGCCAGGTTGCTGCGGACCCGCACGCCTGCTCTTGTAGCACCTTCGTCGTCTGTACCCCAGGGCACATGAGGTAGGTCGGGTGCGCCCTCATCTAGGGCCCCCACTCAGGTATAATCTCGTTCTACCCTACCTCCCTTTTGTCTCGAGTCAGTCTAGTAATTGATTAGGGTTTACTGCTTTTGATTGTTTTAGATCTCTTTGTTAGGGTTCAGTAGATCGGTCCAGATAACCGCGATCTACTGAACATCCCTCTCACTGGTCCGGATAACCGCAGTGAGTTGGGATCTTGTGGTTTCCTATGTGTTTCCTTGTGTCCTTGCATGATTCTAGGGTTGATCCTGAGGTTTATCGTTTTTCCGCTGCAATTTGTTGACTCTGTGTTCTTGTTATCAGATCTACTCTTTGTTCTGTCTTGATTGCGGTTCATTGTGAGGTATCTGGCTTCATTTTTCTTGTATATTCGTGCTAATCTTTGCCCCTAACTGTCTGTGGATTCGTGTACATTCTTGATCCTATTTTCTTGCCATCTCTGTGAATATTTTGTGCCTTGTGTGCCTAAATTTTTGTCTAAATGGCCTCTGGCATGTGTTCTTCTGGTTTAACACCATTTAATGGCAAGACTGATTTCACTATTTGGAAAAAAAAGATCGAATGTTTAATGATCCAACAAAAAGTGTTAAGGGTTGTTACTGCTGAGTTTTTAGATAGCGATACACCTGAAAAATGCATAGAGATAGATGAATTTGCCCGTTCTATAATCATTTTAAACCTATCTAATTCTGTTATTAGGAAAATAGGTAAGGTTAAGACGGCTAAAGAGATTTGGGGTAAACTAGAGTCTCTCTTTACTGAAACCTCTTTGCCTAGTAAGATGTACCTATTAGAAACCTTCTTTAGGTTTAAACTAGACTTAAATAAGGATATAGATGAGAACTTGGACGTTTTTAACAATCTAATACAGGATATCAAGCTCACTGGTGATGAGCATATAGATGAATACGCCCCATAGCTCTATTGAATGCCATACCTGATTCCTATAACGACGTCAAGTCTGCCATTAAGTATGGCAGAGATTCTGTCAACTTAGAAAAAGTTATGAGTGGCCTAAAGAGTAAGGAACATGATCTGAAAAGAGGCAGGTCTAGAAATAGAGGAAGTAATAATGAAATTCTAAATGTGAAGGGCAGGTCCAGTTCTAGAAATGGTAAAAATAGGTCAAATGATAATAATAACACTAGGGAGGGGAAGAATTATCACTTTGACAATAGGAGCAGATCCAAATCTAGGTCTAGGGGAAAAAAATGCTACAACTGTGGTGAATATGGTCACTATATTAGGCAGTGCACTAAACCTAAGAGAGAACGTGGTGAAAGCAGTAATTCTAATGTGAATGCTGTAAAAGGAGAGAAACTGGGCGATGTTTACATGCTTGTTGAATCTGATTGCATGAACTCTCTGCCTTCTGCTTATACATGTACTGGAAAATTCTGTTCTACTGAGTGGATTGTTGATTCTGGTTGTACTTACCATATTTCCCCACAAAAACAACATTTCTCTGACCTAAAACCTGTTAGTAATGGATTCATTCTGTTGGCTAATGAAAGAAATGCAAAGTAGAAGCCATAGGCAACATCAAGCTGAAATTTGTTGATGGTTGTGCATACACCTTAAAAAATGTTAGATATGTTCTTGACTTGTGCTTTAACTTGTTTTCTTGTGATGGGCTAGAAGGGAGATGGGGAAGGCGTTTAATGAAGATTATGCAGGGTTCCTTAGTAATTTTTAAAGCCGAAAAAAGGAATAATATGTATATCTGTAGCACTGAACCTGATCCTTGTGTTAACAATGTTAATTCCTCTGATTTAACTGCAACTGAACTATGGCATAGAAGGCTAAGCCACACGAGTAATAAAGGTCTAGAACTGTTAAAAAGAGAGGGATTGTTTGGGTCTGATAAGGTCACTGCTCTTGATTTTTGTGAACACTGTGTCTTAGGGAAACAAAGCAGAGTTTCTTTCCCTACACACACCTCTCCTAACTCCCCTAGAAGCTCCACCATATTGGAATACCTTCTTGCTGATGTATGGGGACCAGCTAGTGAGCCTACCAGAGGTGGAAAGAGATATTTCCTCTCTGTTATAGATGATTTTTCTAGAAAAAACTTGGGTCTTCGTGTTAGCTCGTAAATCTGATGTGTTTTATGCTTTCAAAACTTGGAAAACCTTAATAGAAAATCAAACTGGGATGAGAATTAAAACTCTAAGAACAGATAATGGGTTAGAGTTTTTAAACAACCAAATGGATGATTTATGTGAATCAAGTGGGATTAGGAGACATAGGACTGTTCCCTATTCACCTCAACAAAATGGGATTGTTGAGAGGATGAATAGGACCATTCTTGAGAGAGTTAGGTGCTTGATGTCTGTAAGTGGTCTAGACAAACCTTTCTGGGGTGAGGCAGTTATGACTGCCACCTATTTGATAAACAGATCCCCCTCAGTCCCTCTAAGAGGAAAGTGTCCTGATTCTGTCTTCTATAACAAACCTCTTGACCTATCCAATTTAAAAGTGTTTGGTTGTGCTGCTTACATACACCAAAGAGGTGATAAGCTTGATCCTAGAGCTAGAAAGTGTATCTTCTTAGGCTATCCAGAGGGTACTAAGGGCTATAGGGTCTGGGATATGTCTGATTTGAACTATAAAGTCATAATCAGCAGGGATATCACCTTTAATGTGTCTCTTTTCCCTTGTAAAACTAATACTGATCCCATTCCTATGCAAGAGGGTACTCCTAATAAGATGGAGCAGTCTAATTCTAATAACAATGACATTCAAGGGGAAGAAGTACATGCTGAATCTGATTGTTTGCCTTCTGAAAATGTGCATGCTGATCAAAATGAATATCATGATATCTCTGAACAAGGTGGAGCTTCAAGCTCTAATCCTGATTCTATGTGTGAGCCCGATGATTATAATATTGTTAGAGATAGGCCTAGAAGGCAGTGAAGGGATTCGTGAACTGAATCACGAAGTTCGTTTGCCAAGAATCGTTAATTGGAATATCAAAAATAAATTGCTATGCCTATGAACAATCCTAGCATGCTCCTATATTATTATGCATAAGAAGGTTATGCGGAATACCTGGATCGATGAACTCTGAAGAACGCGTGCGCGGAGATGCCCTTTGATCTTTCCCACGCACCAAGATTTAATTTCCTAACAGATTGAGGAAATTAATCTATAGAAAATAAGATAATATTTTCGAAAATAAAGAGGAGAGAGAGAAGAAGAAAAATCCTCCTGGTCTGATCTTCTGATCTGTATCCCAACTCGATCTGAAAATCTGGTGAAGATTATCTATCAGATCCCTTGCCCGGTTGAGAAGCAGAATTTCCTCCTCGTTCTCAGATCTTGGTCGATCACTACAGCTCCCAAATTCTGGTTTGCTGTGTGCAACTTATGATCTTGTGTGGTGTATGTGTGTTGAGATCTGAGGAACTGAGGCTTATTTATAGGAAAATACTGGACTTCTATTGGGCTTGAGTTTCATGGGCCAGACCAGGGACCAGAATGCATATAGCAAATAAGGCCTATCAATTAATTAATTCCCATATTCAACCCAGAATATAATTAATTAATTAATATTGATTCATGCCACCAGAGAATCAATACTGTCCTACCTATTTGCTACCACGTTTTGAGGAACAGGTTGCATTGGACTCGGTTTATCCCCACATTTAAGGTTACAGACATTCGTTAATTAATTTAAGCTCTGACAAGCTATTTAATTAATTAACATCTTTAATTCCTGAATCAATCCACTCAAACCTTTTCACTTATGCTTGAACTTAATCAGCTGATCACTGTAATTTCTACAGATTAATTATAGAAATAGTGGCAAATAAATTTGTAAACCCTAAAGTTATCGATCCAGGGGAACGAAGCAACGAAAAACCTTAAGTACAAAACCATAAGTTCTCAAAATACTGGTCAAGAAAATCAATTAAAAAGTTTTGGTTGTTTTGAAAATCGCAATACTTGCTAATGAAAATTAAACAGGAAATTAAAAGGCTTTTGGATTCAAATAAGAAGAGCACAGATTCCAGGGATATCTACCTATCAAGTATGACATGGATGAATGAATAGATTAATTCCTAATTTTAAATTCCTCTTCGTAGTGAAACATCAGAAAAATATTATGAACTTCTTTGTTTGACAATTCATAAAGTAGATTAATTAATTACCTATCTCCGCTCGGTCTCAAGATAAATTAACTAACTCCAAAGATCTACAGATTTATCCCTACAAGCGATCTCCTTCAGTTACGACAAGAAATCAGATTATATTGTGAAAATCTCTTTCCATTGAAAACTATCACAGTTACGTCTCAAGTAATCAACTAGATAATCCTAAGATGTGATCAGCAAATCAAGATTATAAATAAGCACAGATTTCACAAACTACGAAGGGAAAGGGAAAATAATTCAATTAATCAAACATGTATACATTGATAATTCGAAACCCTAGAATCTGAGGAAGAGATTAGTTACACATATTCAGAGTAATATTCATCATAGAAAGATAAAACCTGAATTGCATAAAAACTTGTATGTTGGGAAATTATTCCTAAAATCTCCCTTAGGACTTCTTTGTAAAAGGTTTTGTTGGATCAAACCTTATTTAGTTGGCACCAGTGAGGTGACCATTTGAAATGTGTTTCGAATTGATTGATTTGAAAATGTGTGCAAGCATAGTAAAATTTTAGGAGTAAATGCTAAAAGATGTGTTAATTGTGAGTTGAGCTAATGAGAAATTGTGAAATTGGTGTTGACCTAAAAGATGTATCAGGATGGACTAGGGCTAACTGACTGATTGTTGGCCTTGAAAAGGCATTTGAACTGGGTGGATTTAGAATGAGGTTGTGAAATTGAGAATTTCTGTGAACTGGAAAATCCAGTAACTCGGTGAGTGTGCAAAATGCATGGAATTAATTGGTGTTGAGTGTGCAAAATGCACAGAAAGCCTGACAGATATAGTCGAAGACTCGAGTGAGTGTGTGCGTACGAAGATCAGTCAGACCCTCAATATAGCGTGTCGGAGGACTGAGTTGCCACCGAGACACAGGGTGTGTTTTGAAGTAATATTGTTGCAAGAATGTTGTGGAGATGTTGTTTTGATAATGAATTATTCGCTAACCGTTATTGTTTCGTTAATTATACCGTCTCAGAAAAGAAAGAATATGGAAAATTTGTGATCGTGAGCAATTTCGGGGACGCGAAAGAGGAAGAGGCCACGGGAGAGCCAATCCACAGCAAGGTTTTGAAGCCCCATTTCTGGAGGGACTTCCTATTTACCAAGAACCCAGTACGAAATGATATACTACATACTTTATGTGAGCAATCCGTGAGCACCAACAGTATAATATACCATAATTGGGTGGATAAACTCTCTCTCTCTCTATATATATATACACATTTGATAAAAAAAAAAAAAACAAAGTAAATAAATATAACACAAAGCTTATAAAATAAGAATTTGTTTTACAAAATTAACCTATCAAAAATTTATATCCATATTGTTTGTAAATATAAAATAAGATAAAATATTGAAAATATAATGGATTACACAAAAATGACACAAGATTTAGTTGAAATTGTTATTATTGTTTATTGAAATATATGAATATGTTATAATATAAAGTATATCAAGTAAAATAAAATTAAAAAATAAATTATATGAAGTGATGATTTACACATGCGCTATGCACGAATTAAATATATGATGTATTTTTTTATATTAAAATATAATTAACAAAGTTATATATTTTAAAAAAATTTAGTGATTCTTTAAAATATGTTTATTTTTTATTCATCAATATTATATTTAATATAGTATAATATAAATTATTTTCTATATTATACTGTTCGCATTATGCTTTCTTTAATTGGGAATTAATCCAAATGGATGTTACCACTGCTTTCTTGTATGGTGACCTGGATGTGTGTATTTACATGAATCAGCCCGAAGGCTTTTGTGATTCCAAGTATCCTGATCATGTCTGTTTACTTAAAAAGGCTTTATATGGTTTGAAGCAATCACCTAGGCAATGGAATATTAAATTTGATAATGTAATGAGATCATTAAAGTTTTAAAGAAGCATTCATGATCATTGCTTGTACTTTAAAATTGACAATAACATTCCTACTTTTCTGCTTCTGTATGTTGATGACATGTTAATTGTTAGTCCTAACATGAACTCTGTGAAGCATGTTCAATCACATCTTTGCAAGCATTTTAAGATGAAAGATTTAGGGAATGCTAGAAGGATCCTTGGTATGGATAGAAAGAAATCATCCCTGATCCTTAATCAATCTGCTTACATTGCCAAAATACTTGCTAAATTTTCCATGAGTGATGCTAAACCTGTTAATGTGCCTCTTGCTTCCCATTTCCTGTTAAGTAAGGATCAATGTCCTAAGACTGGTCCTGAAATGAATGAAATGAAGAATATTCCTTACACTAATGCCATTGGTTCAGTTATGTATCTTATGGTTAGTACACGACCTGATATAGCTTATTGTGTGAGCTTATTGAGCAGAAATATGTCCAATCCTGGTAAGCCCCATTGGGAAGCTCTTAAGTGGTTGTTCAGATATCTAAAGCACACACTAAACACTGGCTTGAGATTTGCTAAACATACTAATGATGTAGCACTTGTTGGTTATGTAGATGCTAACTATGCTAATGGTAGAGACAATAGGAAATCAACTGCATCCTATGTTTTTATCTTATGTGGAGCATGTGTTAGTTGGAAATCTCAATTGCAACCTATTGTAGCTTTGTCAACTACTGAATCTGAATGTATTGCTATGACTGATGCTTTTAAGGAAGCTATATGGTTAAAAGGATTGCTTTCAGAGATTGAGTTTCTTAAATCAAATCATGTTGTGTTTTCTGATTCCCAATCTGCAATTCAATTGTGTAGAAACCCTGTTTTTCATGACAGAACAAAGCATTTAGATGTGAGATATCATTTCATTAGGGATATTGTTGACAAAGACATAATTTTTCTTAGAAAAGTGGCATCTGAATTTAACCCTGCAGACATGGGTACTAAGTGTTTGCCTTTGGAAAAATTTATGTCCTGCAAATCACTAATTGATTTTGAACTTGGTTAATTTATGATTCTTTGTGGTAATCCTAAGTCTGAATACTTTGTGTATCATGTTTTACTATGTGTTAATCTTGGTGAAATTCCATGATATAGTTAATTAGTTTAGCTTTCAACTTAATTTGTGTTTCTCTTTTCGAATTTGGGCCCTTCTTTGTCGAGTTAATGTGCTTATGCCTTGCCCTCTAAAGTCCTAGTACATGTATGGCTAGGCAACTGGTGGTGATGACAACTATTAAGTGCAATAGTCCTTGCAACCACGACCAAGGTGGAGTATGTAATTGGTTTGGGCCTTTTAATTGTCTGGCCTGGTAGTGCCTTATTCCTGCTCCTAGCCCATTCTTTAGGATATGTTTATGGATTGGTTTTTCGGTTCGGGTTCCGGTTCGGGTGTGAGCGGTTGGGGCGGTTATTTGGTATCCTTACTATAAATTCTGAGTGACCCGGTTTCACACTAGGTGCGTGAAACCTAACCCTAATCTTCTCCGCCGCTCTCTCTCTCTCTAAACATATTCGCTCCCTCTTGTCTCTTGAACTTTGTCATCTGTGAAAGCCTTTTCCGATGAGCTTTAGTGTGGTTGAAAGCCCCGAACCCTGAGCCTAACCTTTACTTCCTATCTGTGGTTGGAGGAAGGCAAGGACTCGCACAAAGGTGAGTTTGAGCCAATAATCTTGTCCCGTCGAGAAGGAAAGGCGTGGGTGCACCGATTCAGAGATCTGACCGAGAGGACGCACCGAAGGAGGTCCAAGCTTGAAGGCCGGTGGCTAATCCGGTCGAGGAACCCTAGTCCAATCTGGGCTAGGTTCGGGGTCCAAGAGTAACAGGTTGGAAAACGGGTCGGCACGACCTGATACCCAAGAACTTATGAAAACTATGTACAATATCGAATGATATTGAACATGCTGTTGAACAAGAGGCACTCCATTGGCAACAAAGAGCTAGAATGACTTTGTTTAAAGAAGGAGATTGAAACACTCGGGTGTTCCACTCTCATGCAGAAAAAAGATGGAGTAGAATTTCAATCAATGGACTTTTTGATTGATAGAATGTGGCATACTGATGAAAGGAGGAAGGCTCAAATTATCTCTAACTACTTTGATACGATCTTCCAAACCTCTAGGCCTCAAACCAATGCTATTGAGGTGGTGACTGACTTTGTCAAGGAGAGCATTGATATGAAGCAAGTGAATTATTTGAGGCGATTCTACAAACTTTGATGAACTTAAAAGGTCTGTTTTTAATATCCACCCAGCAAAAGCACCAGGATCGATGGATACACCGAAGGTTCTATCATAAATTTTGGCCATTGATTGGAGAGTTTATGATAGAGAAAATCTTACAAGTTCTTAATGAAGGAATTCGATAAAAAAATGGAATGAGACCATTATTGCAGTCATACCAAAGACCACAAGCCCACCACTCTGAGGAAATTCTGACCTATCAGCAGGAGTAACACTAGCTACAAAATCATCTAAAAGGTCATCGTTAATTTGCTGCGCAATGTGATGCCCACAATTATTGAATTTATTCCTGGAAGACTTATCACTGACAATGTGATTATTGGCTTTGATGCATCCACTTGCTCAGACAGACAAGCGAAGAGAAAAAAAGGATTTAATGCTTGTACTTGTAAGCTCTAATCCTTAAAGACAATACTATATACATTGTGCCCATATTTAATGCTTGTAATGTAAATGTTTTAACTAGATACATTTACCAGTTATTTTCTATGATGGAGTTGTATTATTTGAGATTTTGTCATAATTTTCATTGGATAAACATGGTTTGAACTTTGGAGGGCCCTAAATCACTAGGAAACGAGCCTAACTCAGGAATAATGATTCCTCTCACACATCCTTCTTGATCAGATATGGATCAAAGCGAGAATTGTGAAGGGCTAAAACAAATCTTGTTGAACTTGTTGCCTGTTGGGATGGCTCCAAATTCATTGGAATTCAAATGTGTTTCTAATATGATAAAAATACTAGATTTACACCCACAACAAACAAATATTCTTTGAAATAATATACAAATAATTTTCTTAAAAAATATCATGATAAAACAATAGTATTTACTTTATTGAATAACTTATATCCATTGTATTTAAATAACTATATGTAAATCTTCCATTTTTCAGTAAATATATTATAGTAATTTGCTTAAATGATATTAATTGCATATTATATAAAAATATATAAGGAACAATAAACTTCCAACCATTAAGTAATAGTAGCAAAAATACTACTTGATTATTTAATATTTCTTATTTTAATATGTACATGTTTTTTAAAATTCTTGGGGTTAAAATCTGGAACCCCTTTAATATGTTATATAGATATAAATGGTTAATTGCATATGCAAACACTAACTTGAAATTATGTGATTATAACATTTATTTTTTAAATTTGCAATCATAACACAATTTTAAAAAACTAGAAAAAAAAATTTCATTTATTTTTAATTTGTAGAGAGAGTATTTAAAAATTGTTTTCAATTATGTTCTTTAAATTTATTCAAGAAATAATTATTTTAATCATACTAATGTCTTTTCCATTATAAATTTATTGAGATCTAAAAATCATAAGATACTAATATTGCACCCCACGCGATGCGTGGGAACTTTAAATATAATATTATAATATTTAAAATTATTATAATATTAAAATTATTATTTTATGTAGGCTTTAAATATAAATATTTAAAATGTCTAAACTATAAATTGTAAAATATATTGACATATTTTAATTTTTATAAGCATAAGTATTATATTTTAACTAAACAATGCTTATATAATATTTAATTTATTTTTGTTTTAAATTGTGGTATATTCTTAAAATGAGGAGATTGTCTCAGTGCAATTTGAACCTACGACTAATTGACTATAATAAAATTATAATATGAATAATTTTTATTTCATAATATTTAATACTTAATAATTATTTCCATTATTTTTTAGTGAGAACATTTTCGAATATTTAATTATTTTTTTTCAACATTTTTCTCTTTCTCTCTTCATTTACAAATGAGCTCTTATAACTGATGTATCATAAATATTGCACATTATATCATTAGATTATAATATATAAATACATGCATTGGTGCATGCTTTGTACATATAAAAATTTGATATCAAATTGTTTGACGTGCAGTTTTAATTAATTACTCACACGCACCTAAAAGATTTATTCATTCGATCCCCATGATTAGTTTTTTAATATCTTGAATCAAATAAGGATATCACACTATAGTGATAGCTCTTGCGCTCCATCAATAGAATTTAGGATGTTAAGAAAATCATCTCAACGATGTTGCCATTTATACAGTATTGTTGGTCATTAATAGTACATACCTCATATTGATTAGTTTCAGCATCATACTATTTTCGTGTTAGTAATTTCCAGTTTTTAAATTAAAATAACTTCATCATATGTGTTACTTAGTACAAAGTCCATATTTCATTTTCGGCTATTTGTACTTCAAATCTTTACTTTCAATTTCATTCATTTCGCTACTCTTTCCATTTTTTTGTGGTGGTTGTCATATTTCCTTTGTCCACCATATTCCTTCATTGATTCAATATTTTTCAAATAATTTTTTTGTAATACCCCAAGTGTAATTAAGCTAGTGTATTGCTTAATTATTTTAATAAGAGAGACCTCCCTTAATTTCGGACGTTTGCATATTTTTGAGAGCTTCCGATTTTATTTTGTTCGCGATTGAATAATCGAGCTTGGATTTATTTATATAGATTGGAAGGATTTATCAAGTAATTATTTGGATTAAATCAAGGTTGATGCATGGATATTTGGAATATTATGGTGAACTTTGGAGTTATTATGTGGGAATTTTATGGATAATTAAGCCATACTATACACATATTATTATAAGAGTGGAAATAATATTAAGGTGTATATAAATGTATAATTATATGTATTATGAATTAAGGAATTATGGCAAATATATAGAGTAAAATAATTTCATTATTTACCATTTATCCTAAGTTAGAGAGAGAAAAAGAAAGAGAGCAGCCCCTTCAAAACCCTTCCCCGTCAGACTGCATTCCCGGCCAGATTCCGACCAAACCAGGGCGTCGCCGGACAAGCCGTGACCACATTTGGAAAGCTCTCGTTCCAAGCTTCGTTTTGAGTACTCGTGGGCTCCGAGAGGACGAGTATTGACGGAGATATCGAGGTGAGAAGTTTGGGTGTTCACCCTTATAATTTTTTCGAGTTCTAAAATTTTATCTCGTTTAATCGGCGATGGATTCGAATTTTGATGATATAGGAGTGTTACCCACCTTATGAGAATTTTTCGGACAGTTGGAAAGTAGGATTTGGCCGCCGGAATCGACCACCGCCGCCGTGAGAAGAGTTTTTCCGGTGGGCTTCTTCCACCATTTGTTTCTTGTGTTTATTTCGTGTTTGGAGACTAGGATCGGGTTCTAGGATGTATAGGGATCGTGTTGGTATGATTGCATGTGAAATCGGATGGTTGGAATGGTATATATGTTGAGTTTCAGGCCTTGTTCCGGCGAGTTCGTCGGAGAAGACGACGCATCCCGAACGGGACGGAAGCATCCCGCTCGGGACACATCGCGGCGAAATGGTTCAGGAACAGGACACCATCCCGTTCGGGATGGGATGGTTCCTCTCGGGATGAAGCACGGCCAGGGGGAAATTATTTGCTAATTGTCCATCCCGTTCGGGACGGACTCATTCCGTTCGGGATGGGCTGCGGCACTGAATTATAAAACTTGATTTTGAGCTATTTTTCTTCCGTTTTGGATTATTTTCATTCCTTAAGTTCAATATATGAAAGAGGAAGTATGTTAAGCATGAGAATATGAATTGATATGAGATTGAATGTGGATTTTGAGATGAGAACGATGTTGAATTGAATGAAAGGAATTAAGGAGACTATGTTGAGATAGACTTGATTGTGAGTTGGTTTTGGGCTCGGTTAAGTTGTCATGTCCTAGATCGTCCGTCCTAATTTGGTGATCCTTGGTAATTTGTAGGAGGTTGAAAGTTGGAGAAGTAAGCTCAAGTTAGTGGAAAACAACTATAACCAAGCCAAACACCAGGTGGGAATTATTTCAGTATAAAAATAAAATGCCTTTTCGAGCATCATGCTCAGTTTTTAAAACATGTGTGAAATTGTTTTACTTAAACTGATTGCTATGCATAAAATGGTTTTTACTCTCATAATTATTCCCCGTTGATTGCTAACAAAAAGAAAGCTGATTGATGAGATGAGAACCAGATACGATAAGTACCTGAGCTAGTCTTATTAATTATGTGAAGAAGGTTAACAAACCTTACGAATATCTGTTCCTCTGGTTGATTCCCATCAACAGAGAGATTGATTGAAGGATAAGGAGCGAGACCAATCTGGTACTTGAGCTAATCTTGAAAATCCGTGAAATGAAAGGTTAACAATAACATCTAAGATCAGCAAACCTTACGATGATCTATGATGAAATATAAACTAACTCGAGCGTGTTCCAAAATAGTGTGATACTGAAACCTTGTGCACAAATTGATGACAGTGGGTGGAGTGATTCGTCTATTCCCATCTGTTCATCGTAACTTGGAAATAGGCCAAATTCCAGTTACACAACGATTAAACAAATATGTTAACATTGTAGTTAGCTCGAGTGAACAAAATATTTTGGATGACATGGTTACTTTCAATAAAACCCCATGTTCATCTGTGAGTGTGTGTGCATAGCTTTCATATCTATAACTGTAGTTTTCGGGCATATTTCCACGGGGTACGAAAGTACTCAGCCCCTCGCGTTATTTCTAAAACGTGCAGGTTGCAAGCAAAGGATGAGGAGGTGCAGGGTGTAAAGGCAGAGCTGCTTGTACGGATTTTGAGAAGAGGTTCTGTGATATGCATCCTCATATGCATATCACACCACGCTTAACACACACGTTGCACAACTCTGATCAGTTATTTTCCTTCCCATTATAATTGTTTTTGAAATGTTAACTCTTACTTCTATGGAAATTATTTTAAGTTTATTTTCATTGTTATTAAAATTGATTGGATATTGAAAACCCATGACTGTAACTCGCCCCTTGTTGGGAAGGCTAGAAGGGGGTGTTACAGAAGTGGTATCAGAGCCCGGTTTTTAAAAGAACGATTATAAAGAAAAGTTTTAAAAGGGCTCTGAAGAGTTTTGAAGTTTATTTAAAACCTTGAGTTTTTAAGCTTGTTGGGTTTTAAGATTTGATTGAAGGATTGCTCGTACTTTACACCCCACTCCATCCTGTGCAACCTGAGAGGTATATTTGTTTTCAAATTTTTAAAAGTTACTTGCTTGCAAATTTATTTAGTAACAAAGTTACTTATTCTATATGGGTTTGAAATAAAAGTTGGATATCTAGAAATGTTGTTGGAATTTGAGAAAATTTTTGAGTAAGATATGTGGACTTGAAAGGAAAGTGAATTTATGAGGTTGATTGAGAGTGGTTATTTAAAGACCATGATTTGATTTTATGATTTGCATGGAGGAGGAATATACTGGAAAGTTATAGCAGTGTGAAGTGAAAGGATTTTGACTGTTTTGATTTGAAAATTTGGAAAGAGAATTTTGTTGGTTTTGGCACCAGTGAGGTGACCATTTGAAATGTGTTTCGAATTGATTGATTTGAAAATGTGTGCAAGCATAGTAAAATTTTAGGAGTAAATGCTAAAAGATGTGTTAATTGTGAGTTGAGCTAATGAGAAATTGTGAAATTGGTGTTGACCTAAAAGATGTATCAGGATGGACTAGGGCTAACTGACTGATTTTTGGCCTTGAAAAGGCATTTGAATTGGGTGGATTTAGAATGAGGTTGTGAAATTGAGAATTTCTGTGAACTGGAAAATCCAGTAACTCGGTGAGTGTGCAAAATGCATGGAATTAATTGGTGTTGAGTGTGCAAAATGCACAGAAAGCCTGACAGATATAGTCGAAGACTCGAGTGAGTGTGTGCGTACGAAGATCAGTCGGACCCTCAATATAGCGTGTCGGAGGACTGAGTTGCCACCGAGACACAGGGTGTGTTTTGAAGTAATATTGTTGCAAGAATGTTGTGGAGATGTTGTTTTGATAATGAATTATTCGCTAACCGTTATTGTTTCGTTAATTATACCGTCTCAGAAAAGAAAGAATATGGAAAATTTGTGATCGTGAGCAATTTCGGGGACGCGAAAGAGGAAGAGGCCACGGGAGAGCCAATCCACAGCAAGGTTTTGAAGCCCCATTTCTGGAGGGACTTCCTATTTACCAAGAACCCAGTACGAAATGATATACTACATACTTTATGTGAGCAATCCGTGAGCACCAACAGTATAATATACCATAATTGGGTGGATAAACTCTCTCTCTCTATATATATATACACATTTGATAAAAAAAAAAAAAAAAAACAAAGTAAATAAATATAACACAAAGCTTATAAAATAAGAATTTGTTTTACAAAATTAACCTATCAAAAATTTATATCCATATTGTTTGTAAATATAAAATAAGATAAAATATTGAAAATATAATGGATTACACAAAAATGACACAAGATTTAGTTGAAATTGTTATTATTGTTTATTGAAATATATGAATATGTTATAATATAAAGTATATCAAGTAAAATAAAATTAAAAAATAAATTATATGAAGTGATGATTTACACATGCGCTATGCACGAATTAAATATATGATGTATTTTTTTATATTAAAATATAATTAACAAAGTTATATATTTTAAAAAAATTTAGTGATTCTTTAAAATATGTTTATTTTTTATTCATCAATATTATATTTAATATAGTATAATATAAATTATTTTCTATATTATACGTCAAACTATATATATAAAATAAAAATAAAAAGAAGTATATCAAAAAGAAAATTTATGGTATTAGATTTAAATATTATCACATAAAAATATTATATTTTTATTATTTTAAAAATAATAAATATAATAAATTAGAAAAATATACTTAATATTTTACAGAAAAGGTAATTTTATTATATTTTTATTATTATTTATTATAAATCTATAATAAAATAGAAGAAATAATAAATAATATAATATAAAATTAATATAGAAAATTTTGGCGGGAACGGTTATTGTAGACTACTTTGTTATAATATATATATATATATATATATATATATATATATATATATCAAAAATATGTTAAAATTTTTCAAAACTGAATGCAAAAGTTTTTATGAACTTTTATTATAGGAAGTTAAAATCGTTTAAATCAAAATCATTGAGATTAAAAACGTTAAAATCATACAAGATTTTTAAAACTGAATGCAAAAGCGTTAAAAGTATATTGTAAAATTTAAAATTGATGATGTCCAAAATTTTATAATTTTTAAAATAAAAAATATCATCGTCAGAACAAGGAAAGTAAAACAACCACGAAGGCCAAAACGACAAGGGCAAAATAAATATGAAAGAAAATTGATAATTTATAACAATTTGATAATAATATGGATGAGATATAAATTATATTGATAATTTTCCAAAAACAAAATAGGTACGTTCTTCTGGGGAAAAGAAAGAAAGATATGGACTCAGATTCAATAAATTAATTGCATTAGTATTAAATATATTAATATATTTATTTGATTTTATTTACTAATATTAATAATTGAATAAAATAAGGGGTACATGTAGGGGTGTGCAAAAATCGAACCGAACTGATGAAATCGAAAAAAAGTAAAAAATCGATCGAACCGATAAAATTCGGACGGTTCGATTCAATTTAAGTTCCAAAATAAAAAAACCGATAGCTTATCGGTCAGTTTTCAATTTCAAAAAATTTATCCGATAACCGACCGATCGAACGGTAATAAATTAAAAAATTAAAAAAATTATATATATATATATATATAGAGGAGTAATCATATGTGAACCACCTCCCAGATGTGATATGAGAACTAATCCTAACCTTTAATTATTAAATTTGGACGCTCCAGATTTGTTGGTGTATATAATTAGTTATTTATTTTATTAATTAATTAGGGTATTTTGGGTATTAAAGTTTAACATTATTTTCATTCCATAACAGTTTCCCTTGATTTTCTCCATACATATTTTATCAAATCTTTTTAATTCTTGTTAAAATATTTTCCAGTATTTGTTTCGTTTTTATTCAGATAAATCGTTTTTAATTTAGTATGAGTATATACGTTTTTTTTTTTAAATTTGGTTTTTTTATTTTCGCAATAAGTCACGTTCTTTTATTTTCTTTTCGTATTATTGGTTTGCAGTGTGTTCTTCATTGACGTGGTTGTAACAGTTTCTCTTCTTTTTTTGTGTTTTTAACATACTTCTTTCGATGTCTTGTGCACTTGACTCAATGGATAAATACGATGATGGTAAGTTTTGAATTTTTTTTTTAATAAAGTATTGTTTTTTTTTGTTTTTGTATTTAACCGGAGTTAGAGATGAAGTATTCAATGATTGTGATTTCTTTTTTGACGTTTCCGAGGTAGGTTTCATATAATTTCGAGCCAATGCTATTAATTAATGTTCGTTTGCAAGGTTTTTTTTATGCATGGTATTTCGTGTTAAATTATAGTACAAAATATACAATAGAGTCGCCTGTAAATGTGCTATAATATATTATGTTTATTGCATATATTTCTGCGGGAACTGTTTTATACGCTTTTTTGTTGGTTCCGTTTTACTTATATTGGTTAATGCACTTATTGTTTCGAAATATGCATTAAATAGTATGTAATACTACAAATATAGATAAATTAAATTGCAAAATATGTAATATTTTTAAAATACTCTTTTTTGTTAATTTTTTTTTTATGGTGCAGTTGTCATTATTCCCGTATGTGATGACTCTTTGAAACCGCATAAGGGCAAAGCTTTTCGGAGTTTGGATGAAGGTGTTAATTTTTATAGAGAGTATGCTAAATTTGTTGGATTTGATATTCGTTTATCAAGTTCTAAGAAGGTGAAGGATCTTTTGACATGGAGGTATGTAGTATGTAATCGCGAGGGGGATAAATTTGTTGCTCCTGATGCTGATATGGTAGACCTAGATTTGTCTAGATCTAAGATTAGGAGGCGAGTTTCTTCTAGGTGTCGATGTGATGCAAAGGTAGTTTTCAAATATGTTTCATACTTAGGGTATGTTGTTCACTCGTTAGTTGAAGGCCATAATCACGAGATGTGATGCTGATATTATTTGTTTTGGATTTTTTGGAATAAATTTTTTTGCTGGTGCAGTATGCTTTTTGCTTTGCAAATTTTGTGATCATTATTTGCACTTTTGTATGTACTATTTCAGGATTTTTATTTGCTTCTGTTTTAATTAATAATAATGTTTATTGTTTTAATATCGTTGTTAGTTTAGTATTTATGCGTTTTTTTAATTCCTTTATTGCATTTTTTTAAATAATTTTTTATGTGTAAGCATTTTGTATTTATATTAAGTTAATTTCTTTTTTTTTTTTGCATTGAAGAATTCATTCTTTTAACTATTTTATAACTTTAACAGTTTTTCGAAATTATATACATTAAGAAATATATTAAATATTCCTTATTGTAACAAAGTGTGAGTAGCGTAATTAGTTGAAGAATGAATCTGCTAATAATAATATATATTATTGCATATAAAGAATTGAAAAGGTGCTGTTTATAGTTCAAAAGACTAATTATATACATTAATATCGATATAACGATAACAACCACCATATATTAAAGAGTTCAGAAAACCAAAAATAATTATGTCAAGCAATCCATACGCATAAAAGTTGTGAAGTTGTTAACATGAAAAACAGAAGTATCAATTCTAATTAAGAATTTAACGGTTAATTTTATTCAGATAGGCATCCATGTCGAACTCCTTAGCCTAGCAGTTCTTTCTAAAAACCTTATAGCTGCCTCACATATTTGCTCGCCTTTTTTGTTGCAGTCAGCACCGAGTAGTTTGCGGCAAATGATCATCCTTTTTTGCTTTAAATTATTCCTGGTTGCATTTTTTAGATCACAATCCCATTCATCTGCCTTTTGCCCCATGAATGACTCCATGTGCAACATCGCATAAACACCACAATCAATTTTGTTTGTAGAAGTTCTCCACTTCATTTTCATTCTTTCAATTCTCGCGTTTCCCATTATCTCACTTCTGTCCTTCGATTTTTTTTCATTCAAGAAATCAATAAACAGCTTCACCTGCAACATTAATTTTTATCATTACATATTTATGTTGTCACACTAATTTTAAGCTTTAAGTAGATTTTTTAAATTTACTTACCAGCCTGCTAGGCGTTTCTCCATACTTGACAGATATCTCCTGGTTGTCTTGCTGATTTGAATTGTCAATAAGATGAATCTTATATGACAGGAAATCGAAGCAGATTACATAGTAGTGGTAGTGTTGGCAGATTGGAATGAAAACTTGTTCAAATATTGCATAAATAGAATAAAGTAAATACAAATATAGATGTTTATTAATGAACATACAGTTAGGTTTTACAATTATTAATTAACATACAGAACAGATGCAATTAATGTTCTCAATTGTTGCACAAATAGAGATACATAAACACCCTCTGCAAATATTCGAAAATAATTATGTAGTTCTATTCCAGTACTCAACTCTGAAAATGATAGATATTGATGAACAAAATGTGCACTATAGTTGCAATAAATTGTTCACAGTTTTTATTCATTAAAAGAAATCATATTGTACAGGATATCACAAATTTCTCCCACATACGAATTGTATATGTATTGAGCAAATGTCAACATATTATTGCATATATAGGTCTACATTTTTGCAGTTTCTCTAATGTTTTTCACATAATCAAATACCCAGTTCAAATGCTCATCATACACAATAAAGAAGCTTAAAAAGTATATAATATATGCAACAATGTGTATATAACACTTTATATTATTCAAAAAGCTACATATTGATGCAAAAAATATACAAAATAGTCGCAGAAAATGGTTATTAGTTTTTTTCTATGCACAGGAAACAGAATGTACTTGAAAACTCAAATTCCATCCAGTTTCATAAACTTTACTTATCAAGCAAAAGGTCCTCATATTTTTAGCATGTATATGTCTCTAATTATGCAATTTGATTCACGATATATGCTTTTTTAAATATAAATTACACAGTTCAATTTTTTAAATATGTATTCGCGCGCTTAGAGCATTTCTGTTCTCGTAAGATTATACTCCAATATGATAAGATTTACAACCCAAAAAAAAAATTTGAAACCTAGAATATCAATGAAAATACATTTTTTTGAAATTGTTTACCTGTTTCACTTCGAAATGGTGTACAGATCGTCACTCGTCAGAGAATCTTTCAGATTCTCAGTCAATTCCCCAGATGAATTGAACCTTAAAAAATATGGGTTTTTCCCACAGTAAACAAAAAAATGTTAAATATGTGCGCATGTCGTTTCTAATCTATTACAGTATACATAGTTTAATTCCTGGACTAGTTCGACGAAACTATGGATTTTGGAAAATATTTCTTTTAAGTCAACGTAACGTTAAAAAAAATAATAATAAAAAAACCTAAACATCAATTTCGCAATGAATCAGCATTTTAAGTACTAAATAACTTGATAAATCACGTACCCAACTTTTTTCCGCCAGAGATTTGTAGTCCGTCGGCCACCAAAGCTCCGCGTCCAGTCGAATGGCCTGAAAATCGATCTGCTTTTTGTGCGATTTTTTTTCGCCCTTTTTCCAGAGGAACAAGATGCATCGATTTAGATTTTACCGCAATAAATGCGGTTGGTGAAATATATTTGGTAGAAATTGAGTTGATTTGATTTTCAATAAACCTTCCATATCTTGACAGTTAATGGTCGATAATTAAGGAGAATGAATCATGGGTAAGTTATGCGGTTATGAAATATTACTAATTTATCCTTTTATGCAACTTTTAATCTCTAATTTTGCAGCGAATTTAAAACATGTTAATATTCAATCTGATCCGTTTAATCTTAAAATGAAAGGCTAGGATTAGGTCTTATTTCACATCTAAGAGAGGGTTTCCACCATAGTGCACCCCTATATATATATATATATATATATATATATATATATATATATATATATAATAGGGATAAGGGTCATTTTAACCATCTGACTATTCCAAAAGGAACAAATTAGCCCCTCCTTGACTATTTGGTTCAGTTTAACCCTTTAACTCTTAAAATGGATTCAATTTAACACCTCAACCTTTAAAATTCCTATTTTACCCTAACTAAGTGAGATATTACAAATATATTATGGTTCTAGCTTCTAGTTGCAGTTTTAATCTTTTTTTTGTGTGTGTCTGTATTAATTTAATTATTATAAATAAATATACTTTATAAAATAAAATTAGTTATTTGTTATATTTTGATTGTTATTAATTTTTACTGTATAAAATATTTTCAATTTATTTTTAAAACTCATACACAAATTTTTATTAACCCATATCCTTTCACACCACACCAAATATACATAAAACTTTACATTTATTTATATTTTTATACATATATAATTAATTTGCAGTGATATTTAAGATTTTGTAATAAATTTTAAAAAGTAAAAAAATATCGTATGAATATAACGTATATTATATATCATTGATATTTGTAATATAGTTGATCAAATTAATTCATAAATAATATTTGTATTCACTAAACAACGAGAAAAGAAATATTAATAATGACCACACTAAAAATATATATAGACAGTGGATCCTACTAAAACTAATAGTATTAGTCGCAACTAAAAATAAGTAAACATATTCACATAACTAAAAAAAAAAAGCTGCTAAAAAGGATTTTTAAAAAAAAGTTAAAACAATGTTATTTTAATATTTTTTAAGCTAAGTTTATTTTTAGTTGGTGATATAATTAATAATAATACGACATACTATTGCGATTCCAGTCCGTCAAGTTTTCCATCAATATTACTATTTGATATTTTTTTAATTTTATTTTAGATGCTTGATTTTTATTTTTAAGTTCCTACGTTTAAGATTATTTGATCATGTCCGTTTCCTATACTACATTTAATCTATTGATATAAAATACTAAAATTTATTTTTAAATTTTTTGTATTGTTTAAAATTAAAAATACAAATCCAAAATAATTAAATGAATAAACAAAATATAAAAAAAATTTAAAATGAATACTAGAACTATAAAATATTTATAATATCTCTCAATTAGGGTATAATAGAAATTTGAAAAACTGAAGGGTTAAATTGAGTCAATAATTAAAATTGAAGGGCTAAATTAAATTAAATAATTAAAGAGGGGCTAATATGTTCCAGAGGATCATTGACCCTTATCCCTATATAATATTTCAATTATTCAATAAAAAATTCCTAATTCCTAATAAGTCGGCTGTGCCCTCATTCTAAATTCCCCAGCCCCCGTCGCCGCTCACCGTCCGGCGCCCTCCGCTCGCCGTCGCCGTTCACAGCCCGGTGCCCTGCTCCGTTCTCCCCCTCTCATCGCGCGATAAACTGCACGCCTGCTGGTGCTCCCTCGCTCTGCCAATTGCTGCACGCTTGCTGCTGCTCCCCCGCTCTGCCTCTCGCGCTCGCTCACCGCTAAGCCCCGCCTCTCGCCGTTGGTTCTAGCAAAGGATTCGATTGGTTCAGTTGCCCAGATTTCGGTCGGTTTTCAACGAACCAACCGATTGCACACCTAGGAACAGGTGCAAATAACGATTCCCTAATTCTCAATCATCATATTCTCAGCAAAATCTCCTTTGTTTCTTATTTGGATTCAAATTATTCCACAAATTTAAACTTTTCTATCTCTCTTTCTAGGTTTAAATGGCATCTAGGTCTCCAGATTTGAGTGGTGAAACTGTTAATCTGGGTGATGAGGAAGAGAAGAAACGAGGCGCTGCCTTCAAATACGGTTTGGCGGCTCCTTTCATCGCCAAATTCTCCTTCGAAGACCGAGAACACGTGCCGAACTCGGAGTTTTATGACTCCGACGACGAAGACGAAGATGATTATTTTGGATTTCGTGAACTTAGACCTGCTAACGCCTTCGAGGTGGTTAAGAAATTCCTTAAACAAGTCCGTGAGAGCAATGTAAGCGATTTGTTTTAAGTCTTTACTTTTGGTTGTATAATCTAATAAATGTTGAAGTAGAGAATTTGGATAGAGGTTTTAGAAGAAAGGAGAATTAGAATCTTGCTATTTTTTTAAAAAAAAAAATTGAGAAGTAGAATCTTGCTTTCTTGCTAATTCTCTTAATTGAATTTGTGATTTACTGGTTGAATTCGCCTAAAGTCGCGAAAACTATGTAGATGAGGTTTATATCTTTCAAACAGAATGTGCTATTATGGAGTAATGCTTTAGCCTTTCTAGATTCATGACAACTGCCGAGTTTGATTCTATTCAATTAATGCAATATTAAATAACATTGCATTAACTGAATAGTTGATGTAATATAGACCATTTTAGGTGAAGAAGTAATTTCATGATTAATTAAGGTATTATCCCATTGAGTAGTTAAGTGTTTCTCACATTGTGCAAGTTCCACACATAGATGGTTTATCATCGTATTGAGTTAGGTAGTGTATGTGTTGTTTTTTCTGTCTCCCTTTTTATTGTTTATAAACAATATTAATGGAACTGTATGTTGGTTTTTTGAATGGTAGGGATATGATGTGGATTGTTGTCCTCCTCCGAATTTGGGCTCGCCTTTTGTCCCGGTTCTTCTTGACTTAGTCGGCGAAGACTATCTTAATTCTAAGATGGGAGTAATACAATTTGCAATTGACAGAATCAATGCTGAGACGGTATGCTGCAACTGTTAGTTTTTTTTCCTTCATTTTTTGTATGCTGTAGCTATTCTTATGCTTATTGAAATATTAAAACATATTACTGTTGATAGTTTAGTTTGCAAATTATTTGATTACTTATCTGAATAACTCCTTCAATTGTATTAACATGTTATTACTTTTATCTGGATAATGTAATTGAGAATTCAGGAAAAAGGTTATGTGTTTGTGAAACTTGAAAGAGTTGTTAAAACTACTTGCTCCTTGATTCTTTTGACATTTACTGTCAAAGAGGAGTTGGATTCTTCGCAACTCAAAACAATTCGAGCTATGGTGAACGTGCCGTATGGAACACATAACTACGAACTCAAGGAATGGATGTTTAAACCACGAGCATCCACAACCACAGATTCTGATGGTTTGTTTTTACTGTTTTTGTTCTTATTTCATTCCTTTTCCTTTTTAGATTTTTTAACAAATTAATTCTCGAACTCACAAATTATTCTTCTTCATCATCATCAGAGACCATGGATGCAAAGAAAAAGACGGCGAAAACTGAATAGGTCCCAGAGCAAACTCATTAGACTCAGCTCCTTTGAGTCATATCTCGATGATAAATCTGCCGCCAAGCTAGCATCGACTTGGCAAAGTTTTTGTTTCTCATAGAGTTTGTTGGAAAATTAGTTACAGATTATGTTAGCTAGAAGCTTCCATTTCCTTCGTTGTGTATAGATACATTTGAAAGGCATTGTAAAACTTGAGTTCACATACAATAAAGAATGTGATTTTTCATTGCCAAAGTCTCATCATCGTTTTGCCTTAAAACTACAACAAAATTGGTAATAGACTATACAATATAGACTACGCAAATTATTATTTGTGTAGTCTACATTGTAAAAGACTACACTTTCGTGTATCTGAGTAGTGAATAAAACTATCGCTGATAGACTATGCGGCTAATCGCGTAGTCTATACTGATATACACTATGCGAAAAAAACACTTAGTCTATATCAATATAGACTACGTGAATCCCTGCGTAGTGTGTTTTTAAAAAAAATTAAAATAGACTAGGCACTTGCCCGTGTCATCTATATGTAATGCAGTAGGGTAATAAACTACGCGGGAGAACGTGTATTTATCGCGTAGTTTATATTCGTATAGACTACACGATCGCAAATGTAGTCTATATTATAGATACACGACGCGATTAAATTCGTCAAATATATATATATCTTGCGTTGATTAATTTCTCAAAAAGTTACCAAATTATAATAAATGCATAAAAAAGGGTACTAAACAATAATTTGTATCAAAATGAATACTAAACTTTAATTTTCTTTCACAAAGGATACCAATTGGGTCGGGTTCGGGTTCGGGTTGGCAGGTCGGGTTGAGACCTAATATTAACATATTATGTGCCAACCGAACCCAACCCATTTATTTTTTCGGGTCAGAAAAGTCAACCTGAACCTAACCTGATTATTTTCAAGTCGACCCGAAAATAACCCAAATAACCCGTTTAATTATATTAAAAATTAACATTAATTTTTTATTTTTATTTTATTTATTTTTGTAACATATATATACAATAAATAATAATAAAAACTAATATTGGTCACTTTTTCATTAAAACATTATATCTCATTAATTTATTATTTTTTAAAAAAATAAAATTATAATATTATTAGAGTATGATATTTAAATCAAATCTTATAGACTTTGTGTTTGATATACTTCTTTTTATTTATTTTTATTATTATATATATAGCTTGACATATAATTTAAAAATAATATATATTATAATATATGAAATAGTAATAAATAAATATTAAATATATTTAATAAGAATCGTTAAAATGTTAACATATAAACCTTTCTTAATTTTATTTTAATATATTATCAGATAAGACGTCATATATTTAATTCGAGCTGTGAAATAATATCATCACATCAAATTTATTTTATTTTTATTTTTGTTTTACTTGATACGTTTTTTTTTTTGTTATAGCATATACATATATTTCAATAAACATTAATCGCAATTTCAAAAAAATCATATGTGTTATTTTTTAGTAAAATATTACTCCCTCTGTCCCTTTTAATTAGTCCAGTTGAAAGTGGGCACAATAACCAATGTTGCAAGAGATAGAGGAAATTAATATTTTATTAGTGAGTGTGTGTTAATTTTTCTTTTTAGGTAAGTGGACAATTAAATGGGACGGACGAAAAAGGAAAGGTGGACAATTGAAGTGGGACGGAGGGAGTACATTTTTGCTATTTTATCTTTTTTTTAAAAAATAATACAAGTATAATGCTAAAAAAAATAATACAAATGTAATTTTTGATATGTTAATTTTGTAAAACTAACTCTAATTTTTATAAGCTTTATATTTTATCTATTTGTTTTGGTTTTATCAAATTTATATAAAGAGTTGGATGTATAACATAAAAAATATACTATAAATATACTAATATATACATATATATATATATACATAAAATATGTTTATAACCTTTATAATTATATTTTGATATAATTAAATAATCTATCTATATATTAAATGATAATAGTGACAAAATTGTTACCACCAAAATATATTATATCAATTTTTGTTTTTATTTTATTTATTATATTATAAATAATAGAATACCATTAAAATTTAAAATTTGTTAATTTCGCTGGTTATTCGGGTTATGCGGGTCGACCCGAAACTAACCCGAACCCGACCTAAAATTTAATTGGGTTAGCGGGTTCAACCCAAAATCGACCCATTATATAAATGGGTTGACCCAACCCATTAATTTCGTATTAAGTTCAGGTCGGGTTGCCAGGTCGAGTCAGGGATTGCCGCCGCGCCAGCCCTACTTATTTTTGCCTAACAAATAATGTAATCTAAAATGTAATATTTTATTCCTTCATTTATAATTTATTAATCTAAAAAGATAAGTATCATGTTCAAAAGGTAATTAAAGTTTAGTATTTATTTTGATACAAATTAGTTTAGTATCTTTTTAATATATTTATTATAGTTTGGTAATTATTGAGAAATTACGTCGTATATCTTATCGCGAATAAACCTATGGAGGCCCCAATCTCCCGAATTACAAGACAACTCCCAAATTACAGACACCATCGCTGCTATATTTTTTCGTTGCCTCCGCTGAAAATCGATCGACGCCCATTTACTAGACGCCGCCGCTGCAAACCGACACCTGCAAGTTGTTTTCTGAAAATTGGCGCACGTACAGGCGAGGCCCCAATTTCTCCTTGTTGCAACTGATGCCAATTTTATAGATTGTGGAATCGTCTCTGTTGATCGACGCCAATTTATAGACGCCGCTGCTGCAAACCGACGCCATACTAGACACACCTTCGCCTGCAATCTCTCGCCGCCAATCCTCGTGGGCCATTGCCGACGGTATCGTCTCAGTTCTGTGTGAAATCTTTATGAATTATACTAATATTTCATCTAAAAACTTTAATTTTTATCCCTCTGCCTAATATCCAAGTCAATTGACGTTGCTGCATTGGCCGCAGAACCCGAGCGAGCACAATTCGCTGCACGAAGGTGGCGTGGCTGCTCTGCCATTCAAGAGAGACACGGTATGCTTTTCGTTGTTTACTCCTTGTTTAAGGAGCCTCGACCTTCTCTGGAATATTTTGCCTCATATTGGGGAAGTCTTGGATTCATTAGATGTGGGGGTAATCTTAGATTCAATGGCTTTATCATCCTCTCTCATTGCCATGTATATGCTATATTTTGCATGTAATGAATAAATCAAGTCCGTGTTAGTTTTCTGAAAATTATTTTTTGTTCCTTCGCTGGGATAGTTGTTATTATTACTAGAAATACACCCGTGCGTTGCACGGACATATTTTATATGTAGAGTTTTAACAATATAATAATGATTCATTAGGTTGGTCGATGTTGGAAATTTCGAAATACACCGTTTGATTGAAAGAAATGAAAATGTATGAATAAGAATGATACTCAAATATTATAAAATACAAACCCTCCAAAATGGTGGATTTCATTCTCATTTATCATTCGCAAATCTTAATAAGAAATTATTTATTTCTTATTTTTTTTATCTTATCTTATGTTATTTTATAATTATTTTTTATTTATTCTATTATTATTTTAAATATTCACTATTTTTAATAATGATTATATTAAACAAAACTATTATAATATTATTATTCTTATTTTAAAATATTATATTATTATAATATTAAATATATTTAAAGTTATATATTGTTGTTATAAAATATTAAATAAAGACTTATTTTATGATTGAAAATATTAATATATTAGAATAAATAAATTTTATGCAAATACAAAAATTGTAAAGGAAAAATACATTTTGGCTTTTATTAGAACTTTTTAATGTGCACGGTCTTTTAGAATTTTGGAGGGAATTGACCGGAACTCCTTTAGTATATTATATAGATATAGATTTGTTTTGATTTTTTAAATTGGGCTAGACTAGTATCTCTCAATCCTATGATAATTCTTTTGAGATTGGTTTAGTTTTTGTTTTGTGATTAATGGAGTGTGTTTATATGTAATAGGAGGGAAGCTAGTTAATCAGTCTACAAAGAAAAGGGTGAGCGGCCCCAAGTGCCCTGTTACGGCCAAAAGAATCCAAGGGGTATGCATTGCTTGATTTTAATATATATTTTTTAATTATAGCTTGTAATTGTAGTTTGTATAATGCGATGATTTGTTATTTCTCGTTAATGTTTATGAAATCATGATCTGGTTCTATTCAGGCTTAATGATTGCTACTTATGTTATCTTGTTGAATATTATTTATGTGTTGAATGTAGGGATGCTGTGTAAAAATTGTTTCTGCGCTAGGCTTTACTTGTTTTCTCATCCATGGTATAGCTAGTTTGTTGACTTTGTTGCTAAACTCTAACATGTGATTGCTGTTGAGCAACTTCTGTTATATACTGTTACAATTTAATTTAATTTATATTTTGGTTCCTTTTATATTTATATTGTTCATATTTACAGGATTTTAATTTTGATAAATTGTTCGTTTTTACAGGATTTTTTAAATTGAAAAAATTTTTAAAAAAATAAAAAATATAGACTACGCGAAAATTAACGTAGTCTATCTCCGGGTAGGTTACGCGGATTTTCGCGTCATCATTCTTAGTATAGACTAGGCGGATATTAGCGTAGTCCATAATGGTAGTAGACTACGCGGTATTTTGCGTAGTTTATATGAAGATAGATTACGCGTGACTCCGCGTAGTCTATCTCCATATTGACTACGCGGTCGCGTAGTCTATCATTGCGAACTTGTAGACTACGTCATCAAATACTACGCAAAAATTCCATATAGACTACGCGCTGTTCCGCGTAGTCTATAATCGAAATCATATACACTATACCTTTAAAGACTACGCGGTAATGAGTAATACACTACGAGGAAATCCACGTAGTCTTTAACCTAAATTTAAGACTATGCGGAAATGAGTAATACACTACGAGGAAATCCACGTAGTCTTTAACCTAAATTTATTAATCTATGGGTCTCCATCATCCTTATCAATACCTAATTCGTTGCTTATCAATTACTCCCTCCGTCCCACTCTATTAGTCCCATTTGCCATTTTGGTCCGTCCCACCCTATTAGTCCCATTTCCTAAAATAGCAAACTTTTTCACACTCATCAATAAATTATTAATTTCACTCCACTCACAAATATTTACTTGCATTGGTTTGTGTGTCCCTTCCTATGGGACTAATAGGAAGGGACAGAGGTAGTACGTTTTTTCTTAGTTTTTTGGTTCGTTCTCCATCTCCAAGTCAATTTCTTTTGTTTTTCATTATTACGATTATGAAAATCAGGTATGTAGATAGAAAATTGATAAATATTGAAGTAAAATTCTGGGAGGAGTAATTAAAGATTAGTATTATGATTAAGATTCTAATTGCAGTAGGATCGGTATCCTATATATTTAGTATTAGTTAATTAGGTTTTTAGTTTACTTAAGACTTAGATATTTTCTGAGCATCAAGCAACTAGTATTCGTCCCGTATATTACATTACTTATTATAAGTTATAGATATACATTACTAATTTCTTTACATGGAAGTATTATATTTTAAGGTATACAAAGATAAGTTATTAAATACTCCCTCCGTCCTATTTTAATAGGCCCCTTTCTTTTTTGCACGGAAATTAAGAGTTGTGAGTGTAGAATGAGTTAGTGGAATGAATATTTTATTGTTGTGTGTGTAAAAGTTGCCATTTTTGGAAAGGGGCTAATTTAATTGGGACGCCAAATTCGGTAAGTGGGCCTATTCTAGCGGGACGGAGGGAGTATTAGATTATATCAAGTTAATATATATTTCCAAATGAGTATAGATTTATTATATATAATAGTTGTCAAAATCTTTGGAGAGATTTAGAAGTGAAAAGTTTATATTTCCATAAAATTAGGATGGATAATAACTAATAAGATATAGATGTGAAAAATAAAATATTTTGTTGATATAATTAAAAGAGATAGTTACCAAATATTATGGGATAAGAAAATTGATAATAAAAAAATTTAAAAAATGTGGGATATTTGTTGAACAACAATACCATAATAATCAATATTAATTAATAACTATTTGATTAAATTACAATGTTTTTAGATGAAAGATAATGTTTCGGCTTTTTTACATAAAGGAACTTCTTGGCTTTAGTATATATACATATAGATAGATAGATATAGATTACTAGATTACAAAACATATATTTCAATTGGATCGGAATTGCAGGAGTTATTGACCAAATCGTCACAAACAGTTTATTCTTCGAAGCTGGCAAGTTTCACTCGTTTGTGTTACTGAATAATTTGGGTCATTGTTTCCAGCTTTAAATGGCAGCAACGTCTCAAGATTCAAGTGTTGGTCTCTACGATGCATGAGGAGGAGAAGAAACGAGGGGCAGCCTTTAAATATGGTCTGGTGGTTCGTTTCTTACGCAAATTCTCCTTCGAAGATCGAGAGCACGTGCCTAACTCGGAGTTCTATGATTCCTCCGGCGAGGAAGAGGATTATTTTGGACTTCGCAAGTTCAGACCTGCTAATGCCTACGAGGTTGTGAAGAGATTCCTTAAACAAGTTCGTGAGAGCAACGTAAGTAGTTAATTTGTTTAAATCTTTACTTTTTGGTTGAATGGTAGAGAAATGCCGTGGATGTTTTTTTTATCATTTACATACAATTGAATGGAATTTTATATTTGTTGAATGGTAGGGATATGATGTGGATTGCATTCCTCCTCCAACTTTGGGCTCACCTTTTGTTCCAAAACGTATGGACAAGCTAAGTGAAGATTATCGCGATTTTTTAATGGGGCCAATACATTTTGCAATTGACAAAATTAATGTTGAGACGGTATGCTGCAATTGCTAGTTTTTTCAGTTTTTATATGCTTTAGTTATTTTTACGCTTATTGAATAATTAAAACATGTTGCTGTATGTTAACATTTTTGTGGATAATGTAATTGAGAATTCAGGAAAAAAGTTATGCATTTGTGAAGCTTGAAAGAGTAGTTGATACTACTTGCTCCTTGATTCTTTTGACATTTACTGTAAAAGAGGAGATTGATTCTTCACAGCTCAAAACAATTCGAGCTATGATAAACGTGCCGTATGGAACACATAACTACGAACTTGAGGAATGGATGTTTAAACCAACAGAGATCACAATCACAGATTCTAATGGTTTGTTTATACTGTTTTTGTTCTCATTTCATTCCTTTGCTTTTTTTAGATTTTTTAACAACTTCATTCTCGAACTCACAAATTCTTCTTCTTCATCATCAGAGACCATGGATGCAAAGAAAAAGAAGGCAAAAACTAGAGATGTCACAACTCACAAGCATTGTCATTAGACTCAGCTTCTTGGAGTCATCATTGTCATTAGATATATTTACGAATTATTTTCTTTTATGGAACTGTATTCATTATTAGAGATTTTTGTCACAATTGATACATTCCATTGGATCTAATATAAGGTAAGGTTATAATAAATTAATATTCTTATATTAAAGATGGAGAATAAAGGAGTTGTGTTCCCCTTAAATATGGTTATACTTCATCGAGCTCACTTATCCTCCTGGATCAAATGCGAATTTATAGAAGTTAAATTGATATAAAAAATTAATAAAATAATTAATGTCATATACATTTAAATGATTTGTTAATCTAAAAGAATGAAATATTATAATTATTTTATATAAAGAATTTAATGTGTTAATTAATTGTGTTTTTCATATTGTGCATTATTTTATTAATAAATAACTTAGATTATTAAGTGGTTAATACTTAATACTAATGAATATTGCATAAGTATTAGTGTTGAGCGATCCCAAAATCAATACATAAAGATTAAATGGTGCATGAAATCACAATAAAAGGAAAAAACAGTTGAATCAATTTGAATCAATCCCACTCCCACGGCATAAAAGATGGAAAGATATATTTTGACATATATCTTAAATTTAATTTAAATTTTTTCTCAAATTTATTTAATTTATGAATAGCATATCCGGACAAATGTCAAAGATTTTGAATCAATTTATCTCAAGATTTAATTTTAATTTATTTTTATATAGTACAGATCAATTAATATGTTTTTTATTTTTAATATGAGATCTACATCTCATATGCTTAAAATCTAAAGCTTCTCAAAAAGTAACAAAAATGTCTAATATCTATATATAATGTTAATTATATCAAGTATTGTAATATCCCAAATTTAATTAAGCTAGTATACACCCATTGAGACAAGAGGATCAAATTATCAATTATATTATGCCAATGAGTTCGTTTGAGAAAACCTAAGTGACCGTGAAGGCACAATTTCTAAAAGAAAGACGAGTGCAGCGAATTATTATTTAAAAATAATAATATCGCATTTAAATTCACAACTTGCACTTGGGAGGTCCATTTCTTAAACCGAGCTTGGGAATGCTTGGAATTAAAATATGGAAGAATACAAAACGATCGGTATAATTTTCTGAGACATGAGTGGTGTTTAATTAATTATTGAATTTTTGGAAAATTGGACGATATTTATATCTCCAAAAATTCGAAAAATAATATGAGCAAGACGGGTTCATTAAATGGATTTTTTTTCGTATAATTGCATATTTAAATGAGAGAATGCAATTCAAATTTTAAACCCGAGAAGACGAGTTAACGGAGAAAATTATGCACGAATTGATGATGGAAAATTAAATTGTTCAAGTTGAAGAAATCAACACGTATTACATACGTGTATAGTTGGTGTGCATGAAATTGAATGGAGAGGAGGGGGCATGCGTTGCATTGAGGTGGTGGGCAGAGATTTTTGCAAACAAAACAAAGAAGTCATTTTTATATTCATTTTCTTTCTCAAACAACACACACCACTGCAACCAACCACCGCACACCCCACCTTCGCTAGCCCTCTGTTTCTCTATTTTCCGGCCGCCACAAGCCACGGCAGGCATCACCACTACAACCTTCGTGATCCTTGTTCTTTCAGGATTCCGAAAAGCTAAGGCACGTCCCATTTCGTCGAGTATCGAGTGAGATACAAGTTTGAGAAGGTAACCCATCGATTTACGATAATATTTTGATATCGATTTAGAAATCGTATGAAATGTTGATGGATCAATGTGTAGTTTATATATTCATGTTCCTCATGTCGAAAGGGAACTCGTAGATACAAAGAGCTGCCGTTTGGACGCCGGAAAAATGCCTGCACCCGCCGCTGAAAAGGATTCCGGTAAGAGCATCACCTCCATTTTTTTTCGGCGACTGTTACAATTTCCTGTCAGTTGAAGCATGTAGTTAGAGTCTATAGAGGTCTGTGATCATTTGGGTTGTGTGGGGAAGGTTGGAGTCGCCGGGGCATGGCCGGCGGAGCTCGCGCCGAGATGCTGCTGTTCAGCGCGAACTGTTGCTTCGCGAACTGGTGCTGCTTCTCCTTCGACCAGCTGAGTCGACCGATGGGGCCGGCGGCAGTCAACACGTCCAGCCTTCGATCGACGCTATTCCGGCAGTCACGCTGCTTGGATGCCTTTCCTCTTGTATATATATATATGGTCTGCGTGTATGTATTTTGTGTGAAATGAAAGAAAGTTGTTTTTTTCTCTCTCTTGTTTTATATATATACATGCGTGTATGTATTGTGTGTGTAAAGAAAAAAGATTGTCTTTCTCTCTCTTGCTCTATATATATATATATATATATAAAATGACAAATCTCTCTTTCTCTCTCTCCCGTAATATATATATATATATATATATATATATATATATATATATATATGTGGGTGTTACTACTATTGTTATATTGTTATAATTATATTATAGTTATATTATTTCATAAACAAAGAGGAATTATTTACATTTTTATAAATTATTAAGTTTTGTAATTAACTCGTTGTATATTTTCGGATATTTTTCAATTATCTAATTGATTGTGTCAATTAGATTTAACGATATTTTGAATATTGTATATTAATATTGTTAGTTCGTAATCAAGTAGAATACGTATTTGAGCATTTAGTTTTTTTTTCTTTCGAATAGTTAATTCATTGTCGAATATGAGTTAGTCGTTTAATATATGAACGTACTTTGTTAGATTGATTTGTTAACTGTGGATGGGTTAATGTGTGTGTTTGGGTTAGATTAAATCCCATGAATTCTTCGATGTACGAAGATGCATATTAGGTTGTTAGGTATTTTCAGTATAGTTAGTCAGTCGTAGAACTTGAGGCGCTGATTGTTTAAACTCTAGTTGATCCACCTAATTGTTATTCCTCCTGTTTGAATGATTGAAGGGAATACGAGTCGATCAGATCAAGACTTCCACATCTACATGCCAAACATCTGTAAGATTTTAAGGTGGGGACTATTTTCTGTAAAAATTAAATGTCTTCCGAGCTGTGAGCTCAATTTTCTAAAAGCATGAAAATGTTTTGTTTTGAAATTGATTGTCTATGCCAAAATGTTTTATGTCATCATATCTATACCTCTGGTTGATTACAGTCACCAGAGAGATTTGTTTAATGAGAACAGAACCAGGTACATGAAATACCTGAGCCAAGTCTCATTAACATTAGGGATATTAAGATCCCTCATGTTTGCGAACTATTATGATATACATTGTGGTCACTCAGCAGGAGAGCTGATACCTTTGGGGAAATAAGGTGAGGCCTGTGTTGCCTTTAAAAACGATCGTTGTCTCAATGTTGTGTTCTGAGATACTGTGCACAAATTGATGACAGTGGGTAGAGTGGTTCGTCCATTCCCAGCTGTTCATCGTGACTTGGAAGTGGGCCAGCTTCCAGTCACACTACGGTAAATAGATATGATGCATGTTGAGTGAATCTGCATGCAGGAAATGTGATGAAAATGTTTGGATAAACACGGAAAATATTTTTTTAAAATCCCGTGGCTTATCTGTGTGTGGCATAGCTTTCATATGTATAAATGTATGTTTTCGGGCATTGTCTCCACAGGGTACATATGTACTCAGCCCCTGGTATTATTTCTAAAATGCACAGGTTTGCTGCGAGGATGGGAATGTGGAGGTGTAAAGACAAAGAAGTTACAGAATGAGAGTTGATCCTGAGATAGGCATCTTCATATGCATATCTTTGCTGCGTAAATCTCCGCTGCTTGAACCTCTGATATTCGTTCCTTCCCTGTATTTGGTAATCTGTTGAGAACCCATATCTTTCATTGATTTTGTGTTGCACGGGAAGTCAGTCCCTAGTGATAACTCCCTTAATTGTGATTGATTATTTGGGCTTTTGGAAGTGCGTTGTTCATTTGAACCTTATATCTTATTTATAAACAAGTCTTTCGTTGTTAAAACATCTAACCCACCTGTAACGCGCCCTGAAGATTCGGGAAGGAGAGTCGGGGGCGTTACAAGTATAAATAATATTTCTTAATATAATATTTAATATATTCAAAAAATACTAATTATAAGTTGAAAAAATATTATTTAAGATTTGCAAGCATATTATCTCATAAACTTAAAGTAAAAAAAATCTTATAAAATCTTACAATCCAAATTAATTCATTATTTTCCATATGGCAAATTCTCAGATGAGACGGTCTCATCATTTTTATTGTGAAACGAATTTAATGAAATGATGTGTTTCTTTATAGTTTATGATGTTTCACCATTTTTTTTGTGAGACGAATTTAATGAATGATGTATTTCTTTGTTGCAAATAATGCAATTTTTAAAAATGAAATGATGTATTTAACTTATTGAAATGATGTATTAAAGTCTGTCTCACAATAAAAAAAAATTGGTGAGACCGTCTCTTATGAGACCAACTCTTTCCATATATGTCGTTCTATTTTTTTTTTTTTTGGATGAACGTTCTATTTTTTTTTAATAAATATAGATATGATAATAAACAACTAGAATGCTTGTGATTCATCCAAAAAAACAAAATAAATATGTGTTATTTGGAGAAAAAAAATAAAAGATATGGACTTAAGATTATATAAATAGATTGCATTAGGATTCGATGCATATTTAAATCAATAAATTTATTTGATCTGATATACCAATATCAATAGGATAAATATTAAAAAAAAAAACTGAGGTAGAGAAATCATAATCTGAATAACGATGCAGACACGCAGATTGTGTGGGTCGCTCGTCAATTTCAGGTTCCTTTTTCTTTTTCTTTTCCTTGTTTTTTTTTTCTTCTTATTTATATCCAAATCATCTCCTCACATCATCTCTCTTTAAGTTTAGTGATTATTTATCTTTGTTTTAGGTTTAAATGGGTGAAAGTGTAAATCTCCATGTTGAAGAGGAGGAGAAACTAGGCGCCGCCATGAAATACGGTTTGGCGGCTCCCTTCATGGCCAAATTCTCCTTCGAAGATCGAGAAGACGTGCCTAATTCCGAGTTTTATGATACTTCCGATGACGAAGAGGATTATCGTGGACCTCGGAAACCTAGACCTGCTAACGCGTTTGAGCTTGTTAAGAGATTTCTTAAACAAGTCCGTGAGAGCTACGTAAGTAATTTGCTTTACTCTTTATTTTCTGGTGTATGGTCTTATGATTGTCCAAAAAGTAAGAACTAAGAAGAGAACTTGTATGTAGCTTGAGAAAGAATTAGAATCTTGTCATCCTACTAAGCATCTTTACTAAATATTTTTTGTATTAGGGGAAGTAATATCAAGGTATTATTCCATTGAAGTAGTGAAGCATTCATTACCAAATTGAGTTAGATATTATGTGTTGTTTTATTTTCACATATTTTTCAATTATTTGTAAACAATGCATTCATGGAATGTATATTGATTGAATGATAGGGATATGATTTGGATTGCAGTCCACCTCCGAGTTTCGGCTCACCTTTTATTCCGAAACGTGTGGACAAGCTAAATGAGAGTTTTCGCAATTATGTCATGGGAGCAATGCATTTTGCAATCAAACAAATCTATATATACCTAAAAGCAAAACCCCACCCTAAAAATTTTTCCCCCAAAAAATTCTTGCTAAAAATAAACATAGCATATAATAGGTAAGTAAAATTAAATATGGTAATTATATAATTATTATAAGTTATAATTAATCATTACTAAATATTTTATTGGAGTATATAAATAATTATAAATCATTTATATGTATATATTATATATAATTATTATTTAAATTTATGTTTATTTAAATAATAATTAAAATTACTAATAATAATTATGCTAAGTATGATGAATATCTATACAATTCTTAAATATATATTTTAAATATTTATTATATTGAATTAGTGATATGTACATTGTTAAATCTATATATATATATATATACTAAAAGGCAAAACCCCAACCTAAAAAATTTTCCTCCCAAAAAATACTTGCTATATATAAAAATAAAATATATTAGGTAAGTATTAAAAATTATGGTATGTAATTAGTATAATAGTATTTATAAAAAAAATTTGGAACCACCAACAAAAAACTATAAAAGATTTAATATAATCTAATATTTTAAGTATATTAATTTAAAGATTAATTAAAATATCAATCTATAGTAAAATATAATTTGTGAGGAACAATTTTAAAAAATAATATTTACACTATGGATGTGTACCATATCACTTGATTATAATTTTTTTTGTGGATAATATAAAACTAAAATTAAAATATGATATTAATTATAAAGTGATATTATAATTAAACAATATTGTCGTAGAAAAATACTAACTAATAAAAAATAATAATTTTAATTTTTTTTAATTTATAAATTCATTTCACAATACAAGGAATGAGATATTTATTATATAGAAAATTAATCGATAATCATATGAAGGGAAAATACTTGAAATAATAGTTCACCAAAAAAGTTTTGTTTTTGTGGAAAATATTAAATGTCATTTAAGTTAATGATCTAATGAAAATTTCAAAAATTACATTGTAAGAGTGATTTTCGTAAATCATCATGGAATAAATTAAGATTTCAACAATAATTAAATCTTATTACAATAAATTCTTGAAGCAAACTTTAACTATAAATAAGAGATCATAGATTTTGGAATTTCAATTCATGTCCCTTTGATAGCTTTGTCTTGATTTGTCATTCTGTAGGGTGATGTTTGATGCAAGAAGAGAAGAATTATTACATAATTTTGAGTCTATGTTATAACAGTTGACCGAAGTTGCGAAGATGATTGTTATTTTATAATTTGTAATTTAGATCTTTGTTGTGGGTATTAGCTGTAAATGCTAAATTTCTCACAATTTTGATTAGAATATATTTTATTTTTGAAGGTAATGATAGATGCTGATAAGCATTAGTTTTCCATGCTAATTATGCTATTCTAGGTGTTTAGTTTAGTATTTTAATGCATAGTTAGCTTGATTTCTATTAATATTGCAGATATTACTAATCTTTTGTTTAGCTGCGTATTTTGTTATAAGGATAGGAAATCAAAGCTCGGACGATGAGGTTGGAAGTTTTTGTCAAAGATCCGGAGTTGGAAAGATGAATCAAGTTGGAATCCTAGCATGATTTAATTAAAGCATGAAGGAAAAAGATAGCCAAAAATGAAGTATTGAAGCCAAAAATCGTGCAGACCGCGGGTGACAACAGAGAGGATGAAACAAGGCCTGTCGCCGCGGTCCTAGCCGCGGTCACCACCGCGGGCGGCGACAGAGAGGCTGCCAGAAGGCATTTCGCCGCGGCCCCCGCCGCGGCAGGGTAAAATGACCGCGGCTCGCGCGAACAGGGGCTGAAGTGTAATAATTTGGGGCTATTTTGTGATAAATCAAACTAGGTTCATGATATTATATGTATAGGGTGCTTATATTAAGAAACCAACTACATCATATCCCATCTCTCTCATTATTATTTTCAGATTTCCTTAGTTAGAAGGTAGAGAAGAGAGGGAGCTGTAGAGAGGAAGAGAAGAAGAACAAAAACAGGGGAATCAAAGTTTGGGTTTTTGGATGCAAGATTTAGCAAGTGTTTGTAATCGAACCGACGATCCAACGCCGGAAACTTTACGGGCTTGATTTCTTCTATCTTAATCCTTATTTTTACTATGTTTTCCATGGCTAAATTGTTGTGCTTTTTGTCTATCATGAGCTAAATTATCTATGGGCTAGAGTTGTGTGATTGATGATGAGATTCTTGTCTATATTAGTTTGTGTGTGTATATAATTCTTATATATGTTCATTGATCATGGTGATGTGTATCCTACATGTATTTAGGAGAAGATCCTTGTATATGTATTTTATGGCTCATTTTATATCTAATCCATGTAAATAGAGTTATAAATCTTTGGTTGATCAATGAATATTAAGCATCACAATCACATCAATTGGATACTTAGTAGAGGTTGAGTACTAATCACTTAATTCCATTCAAATGAGCCACCTTACTCACTTGTTTGTGTGCATGATTGTTCTACACCAAGGCTTCATGGTTCTTCAGAACTCATCCTCCATGTTTAGGAATAAAATTTGAATTCTCACACAAACTTGATAAAGATTAGAATCTCCCATGTCAACACACAACTCAATAGCCCATGTTTCCTCTCAATTAAAGAAATCTTAGTTAAATTGAAGTTTATGTTAATTAAGTCTTGTTTAGTTAATCAAAATCAAATCCAAATGAATGGTTGCTTAGATAATAGAAGTAAAATGAAACTAGTACTTTGGTTTGAATCATGTTTTTAGTCTCTGTGGATACGATACTCGTGCTCATCAAATCTCTACATATGATCCGTACACTTGCGGTATTTCACATGTCAATAAATTGGTGATCAAGTTTTTGGCGCCGTTGCCGGGGACTAATGTTGATTTAGACTAGATATTAGTGAAGTGGAACTACTATTACTCTATGCTTTTTATTGTTTTATTTGTTTTTCTTAAGTAAGAATAGGTGGTTGAATTAGTTTTTGGTTTGTGTGTTGCAGGTGGTATATGTCCACTAGGTCCAAAGGATTGGTTCTAGACCCTGTAAACTCAAAAATTGAAGCTACTTGTAGACGCCGAAATAGTCAAAGAAAAAGACAACAAAAGGTGAAAATGGCGGAAAACAATCAACCAAATCAAGAAGCCATTGTAGAGGAGTTGAGATTGCAAGTTCAAACTCTAGCCGGGATAGTGTTGCGACAACAAGAGGAACGTGATAGAAATGAGCAGGAAAAAGAAAGGCCAATTCAAGAAATGTTTCATCCAATGGACCACTTTCAAGCTGGGTTTGGAGTTGGAGTGAATGCAAACAATTTCGAAATCAAGCCGGGGCTAGTGCAAATGGCCCAACAAAACATGTTTGGAGGTGGATCGACGGAAGATCCCAATGCTCAGCTTATGAATTTCTTGGATGTTTGTGATACAATCAAGATCAACGGAGTGTCGGAAGATGCAATTCGGCTAAGGTTATTCTCTTTCACTTTAAGAGATGTGGCTAAATTGTGGTTTATGTCTTTGGATAGGTCTTCTATTCAAACTTGGGACGATCTCATGTCTAAGTTCTTATATAAGTACTTCCCTCCAAGTAAGACTATCAAGCTTCAAAGTGAAATCACTCAATTCATGCAACTTAGTGATGAAAATCTATATGAAGCATGGGAGAGGTATAGGAATTTGTTGAGAAGATGTCCAAGACATGGGTTCACCGAGGAACAACAAGTATGTCAATTCTACCGGGGACTCAATTCTACTACGAAAGCTCTTGTGGATGCATCGGCAGGTGGTGCAATTCTCAATCGAGGTGCAAAAGAAGCATTGAGGATCTTAGAAGAGATGGCTATGAATAGCTATCAATGACCCGGTGAAAGACAAACCTTGAAGAAAATGGCTCAAGTGGAGACACAAGGTCAATTAGATGTTAAAGCTGAACTTGTCAAGTTAACTCAACAAGTGGCTTTAGCTCTTGCATCAAGACAGGAGGTTCCAAGGTTGATGGGAAGAGAACAACTAACCTTGACAAATGGGCAAAACCAAGGAGGAGAGTTGTTACCTTTGATGAATGTTGCTCATGAGGAAACACTTCAAATGGTACAATCCGAACCGATAGTGGAGCTACCGGAGGATGTACAATATGTGAATCAATATGTAGCTGGAAATAGCCAAAGCACAAACAAGCCATATTTCCCCTACAACAATCAAGGAAGAGGTGTTTACATCCAAAGACCAAATCAAAGATACAACAATCAAATGGTGAATCAAAGGTACAACAATCAAGGAGGAGGAGCCAATTATTTTCAAAATAATAGAAATCATCCAAATTTCTCTTATGCTAACCCACACAATGCACTTACTCCACCCCCGGAATTCACGGTATCTAATGGTGAGATTGTGGAGCCAAAGAAGCCTACATTGGAAGAGATGTTGCAAGGGTTCATGAAAAGCCAAAATACAAGGGTGGAGAAACTCGAGAATGAAGTAGGAGCAATTGGGAAGCATATGAAGATGATGGAGACGCATATTGGGCAATTGGCAAGTTCTTCCAATCCTCAACCAAATCCGGGAAAGTTTCCGAGCACGACGGAGGTAAATCCTAAAGACCAATGTCATGCTATTACCTTAAGAAGTGGTTCAAGCTATGAGGGACCCAAAATGCCAAGTGAAGAGGATAATGATGAAAGATATGGACTAAGATTTTATACTAATTGGATTAGTATATAATATATTATATTAATTAGATTAATATATTATAGTTGATAATATATATTAGTAATTAGATTATTAATATATAT
>JAPKLW010000544.1:207093-235896 GCA_026898455.1 Plectranthus barbatus | reverse complement strand
GCCCATTTTTAGCTACTTCATGCCCAATTTCAACCATAATATATACATAACATATGGTTTAATTCTTAAGAATTAAGTTATAACTTCATACATTATGGTTTACTTTCAACCATAATGTATACATAACATGTAATTCTTAATTAAGTTATAATTTCATACAGTATGGTTTAATTTCAACCATAATGTATACATAACATATAATTCTTAAGAATTAAGTTATAATTCCATACATTATGGTTTACTTTCAACCATAATGTATACATAACATATAATTCTTAAGAATTAAGTTATAATGTATACGTTATGGTTTAATTTGAATACTGCAATAAATCTGAACTTTGTTTGTCAGATCAAATCTTATGTTTCAAAATTGTGTTCCACTTTACTAATTTTAATTAATATTTTTATGATAACAAAAATCAAACTAAGTATAATACAATATACTCACAAAAATCAAATTTTTAAAAGAACAAAAATTATAGTTATAAACTGAAAAATAATTACTAAAAAATATTATATATCCTAAATGGGTGAGATAAGTTGAGGTAGTTAGGTAGTGTATGTAAAAATGGATATATAAATGAAAAATGATAAATTGATTAATTAATTGTGGAGATGAAAGCTCCACAAAGCCCCATCACCTTCTCCACAAAGCACTATGCACCTTCTTCATCCTCTCAACTGATTTGTGTTGTAATTTAGGATTCAACATAGGAATTGAAAGAAAGAAGAGACTGATTTTTGATTTGTTTCTTGATAATTACAAAGTAGTGATTACACGTTTAAATAGAACTATTGAATTACAAAGAAAGGAAATAATAATCTTCCTTGATCTTGAATTGCTGATTTTCTGCTTGATTGATTTCAGTTTGATTGATTCCAATCTTAGCTTGATTGATTTCCTTCCATAGCTGAAATTAGTTTCCAACAATTTGCATACCCCACTGCACTGCCAATCAAATGATGCCACGCACACGCTCCCCGCATGAGTTTTGAACTCGCAATCTGCATTTGCATTTGCATTGCATTGCATGAATTAATTATACATTAGGATTAAAATATCATAATTATATAGTATTAAATTAAATTACCGGGAGGCGTTCCACAACACATAGAGAGTTCGTCCACATGCTGGACTTCCAATCCAATGAACCATGCACCCAACGACACGTCCTCGTTTGCGAATCGGTGCAAAATGCCACTGCAAGTGCAACAACGTCATTTTAATTTAATCATATATATGTATGATTTAGAGAGAGTCGTAGAAATGATCTAATACAAATGACTAAACTTACGAATTGATGGAGATATAATTTGCAAGGTCTCAAGAGATTGCATAGATTTGACCAGTTGCGTGTCTAAAATATTTGTTCTCTTCCTCCCCAAATTGCTGGTGATTCCCTTGATTTTTATTTTATGTGGTTCAAATTTAAATTCTAAATACCAACAAATTCTACCTGACTTAAATATTTTGTGATTGGGCAAGATGTATTTCACAAATTTCATACGAAAAAAAAAATTAAAATGGACTTCCAACCCAATTTTATTGACTGCCACTTGGTTTCACCGAGTTCCATCTCATTTTACCGACTTCCAGCTAGAATGAGCTACTTCCAGCCCAATTCATTCCGAATTCCAGCCCTTTTTATAAGCGAGTTCCAGCTGGAAATTTTCCACTTTTTTATTCCTTTAATATTACTATTTTAATGAAACTCTAAATGGATAATAATAAAATAAACAAACAGTTGGAATTTTCGCACAAAACGATAAAAATGATTGGGTGATCGAGACATTGTTGACAGAGAAAGTACACTTTTGCTATTTTGTGGAGTTTTTCATAAGAGTTGCTATTTAGTGAATGTGCATTATAATTTTTGCTATTTAAAATTATTCCCTCATATTTATATGTGTATTGTCGTCATTATTTTGCTTAATATATAATATATTGTATGATATTGAGAGATCAAGGTAATTAAAAACTAATATGCAAATATATTTACATTATATTATATTATATTATATTATAATCATTGAATTTTAAAGATTACAACTTTTAAATAATATTAAAATATAATATATAATTTCCATTAAATTTTATTCATCGTTGCTTTTAATTGTCAGTTACTTTTTTAATCAATGATGATATTAAATTTTCATATCATGTAATAATTACAATTTAACAATAAGAACTATAGAAATAATTAGCAAGTGCAAAAATATCAATTAATTATAAGAAACGTTAATCTCGAAAATTACAAAGTCTGTTTATTTTAGAAAATAAAATAAGGTTGTATGTAACAAAATAGAAAAAAACAACATCATTCAGTTTATTGAAAAACAAATTAATTATGATTATGTGATATTAAAATTTATTATAAAAACAAGTAAAATTATCGACATTCTCTTTTTATTTTCAAAATTTATATATATACTTAAAAGCAAAATCTTAACAAAATTAATTACTCAATATATTTTCCCTGTAAAAAACTTTGAGACCAGCTCGGTGAAAACTCACCCCTATTCCACGATTCCCTTTCGTTGTAAGGGACAGCCTTCCCGCTTCAAGCGCAGTTCTGGGGCTTTTCCTATACCTTCAAACTATGAAAATAAATAATATTACTCAAACTATGAAAATAAATTATTATTCATTTATTTTTATCACATGTGTAATCCGTGTATGTTAGATTTTGTTTGATAGTTTTGTTTTTCCCATTGTTAGTAAGAAGTTTTTTCTCAATTATTTATCCGTGTTTTTTTACACTTGATTTTGTGATTTTTTTAAAGGTAATTATATATATAATCTAATATGTACTCTTTACATACTCATGAAAAAATTAAAATAAAACAATAATTTTAATATACAGTGGAGTTGTATGTAGAGAAAACTATTTACTAATACTGACTTTAATTCATAGTGGAGTTTATACTATTTTATAGTGTATATTAAATATAATGTGTTAATTTAAACTCATAATTTATTTATCCTAAAAGAAATTTGAACTCATGATCTCTTAGTCATGCGCAAGGCACTTTCACTAATGCCTCTCTCCGAACATGGAACATAATTTTGTAGTATATATCATACATTGTAGTGGTGACCAAAATCACAAAGATGATTGTTGATTATATTTGTAATAGTCAAGATATTTACTTTATTTTTATATGATTTATCGTAAATTTATAAATTTTATATGCATGATTGTGTCTTGGTGTATGTTATGCTTTGCGTAAGGTTGTGTAGGTGTTCGTGAGAAGAAACGAGTGAAAAAGGCAAAAGCAGATTCATGCCAAAAGTCCGAGCTCCGCGAGACAGTCGTTATGATCGTGACGGGGATCTAGGAACATTGATACAAAGCTATGATGGAGAATGATTGAAGCAACACTCTCTAAGACACTTAGTGTCTACCAATACAAAATACATAAATTTGGTAGGGAGGTGGTAAAATTTTTTAATTGCGGCCACGACTGCAAGAGTTGGAGTAACATGAACCACTGCCATGGCCACGAGAAGAATTATAATTTCCAGAGGAAGGTGGGCACTGGCCCGAAGGTTTATGCTGGTTGTAGATGGAAATAGAGGAAGATCCTGTCGTGTTAATGGACTCTTGAAATAACACAAAGCTCTCAGCTTTAGATAGGAGATCACAGAAGTTATGAAGAGGAGTGAGCAGCATTTTCTGGAAAAAGACGAACCAAAACCTCCAAGGAACAAAGGAACCTTATATGTATCATCGATGGGGCGTCCAATAGCTGCCAATTGATCACATAAGGACTTGAAGTTTTGGCCATATGCAATCGTGATCGAATCCCTTTCTTAATAGTTTGGAGGTCGTCTTTAAGGATAACTTGTGAGATTTGGAGCTGTGACTATACGCGACCTCAAGAGCGAGCCATACCACGTGCAAGGTGGTGTAGTAGAGTACTTCAACCATGAACTCCTCTGTTAGAGATGGGAGAAGTATACTAACGAGTCACTGATCTTTGGTGCGCTAGAGTTCATATGATCCATTGACTACAGGGGTGCCACCGGTGGACGGAAGTGTATTAGAGGGAAGAGGTTTGGTGTCATTTATGTAACCAAATAGGTTTTGGCTACAGAGAAGAGTGGTGATATGCTTTTTCCATAAAAGATAGTTCACATAAGAATGCATGATCATATGAATGAGAATATATAAGGATAAAGGTTCAGCATCTTGGTCCATGATCAGAGAAAAGAGGCGACACTGGTTGTTGGAAGAAGATACGAGAGAGAGGTAGAATTTTAGGTGAGAAGACTGATGTTAGGCTGATATCATGATAAGATAAATATTATCTGCTTTAGCAAAATAATGTTTATTAGGAAACAAAGATCAGTAAAATAAGAGAGAATATTGCATGGAGATATGAAGATGTCTCGTGCAGATATGATACATTTTCAATTATATTTTATGGGTATATATAGACAGTAGAACACTGTTTGTAGAATCATTATAAACTTTTTTGTTTCTTTGTTTATAATGCAATGTGTGTATATAGAAGATACTAGAGGTGGTAGTGAAGTAGTGGTGGATCCATAAATATTTATTAAGGAGTTTCATTAAATTTTAAAGTAACAGAAAGAACACATAATTAAGTAAGAATTGATGCTCATAAGAACAAAAATATATAAAAAATTTCATACACTAAAACTAATTTCAATATTATGCATAAATATAAAAAATTAGTATCAAATTAAAATAATTTTTGTCTTCTCTATTTCTCAAATCTCAACCCCCTAATACACTATTCTTATTCGTTTTCAATTCCTTTTTTATTAGTTATTCGCCGGTAAAAATAATTATTTCATAACAAAGTCATATCATCCTATTATTGAATTAAAAAATATTTTTTGCGCTGAAGTCACTCAAACTTCTAAGTAAATCCACTAATATGGTGAATTGCATACAAAGAGGAATAAGAGACACACATATAAACAAATTCTGATTAATTAGATGCATAATAGTTACATTGACTTACAAATTCAAATTTTGAAGCAAGATAAATTGAGTTTCAATATTTCACTATTATACATAATTTATTATAAATTATTAATAAGACAATGCGGGATATAATGCTCTTCCAGCCAGAATACACAAAGTAACAATCAATCATTCGAAGATAAAATTATTGTAATTGGTGGTGATTTTAGACAGATTTTGCCTATTATACTAAGAGGTAGTAGACGAGATGTTGTTAATACAATAGTTAATTCATCTTATTTATGGCATCGTGTGAGTGTCTTGAAGTTGACGATAAACATGCGATTGAATGTGCAAGCATCCACACTAAAAGACTTTGTTGATTGGGTTGCGGCAATTGGGGATGAGAATTTAAGAGCACCTAATGACGGCGAAGGAGTTATTGATATCCCTGAAGATATATTGGAGATCTAATCAGAGCTATTGTTAGTAACACGTATCCTACAACAGTTATTGGATAAATAGATGTTTCATATTTGCAGCACCAGACTATTTTGGCACCAACAAATGATGTGATTGCGAGGGTCAATTAGTATATGACATCATTGAACAATAATGTTGGCAAGGTATACTTAAGTTCTGATTCTATGTGCACAACATAAAATGTAGCATATATTCTTAATAAAGTGCACACTCCAGAATTCTTGAATACATTGAAGTATCCTGGATTACCAAACCATGAGATGAATTTAAAAGTTGGAACACCGATCATGTTGTTGAGGAACATTGATCATTCATATGATTTGTGCAATGAGACTCGATTGGTTGTAGCACACCTTGGTAATCATGTCATCGAGGCCAAGATTCTAATTGGGAAAAATACTGGTGAAAAGCCTTTTATTCCAAGGATGACTATAATACTATATGATCCTCGAATTCCATTCAAGTTTCAGCCTAAACAATTCCAAATTCAGGTTTCATATGCCATGATCATAAACAAGAGTCAAGGACAGCCAATATTGCATGTGGAGATTTTACTCAGCAAACCAGTATTTGCACATGGACAGTTATATGTTGTTGTGTCTAGGGTCACAAATTGTGCTGAATTGAAAATCTTGATATGTGACAAAGACGACCGAAGTGTGTCAAAAACTTCAAATGTTATGTACAAATTTTTTTTCCAGAACTTATAATTTTACATGTTGTAATTCATATGTTTTTCTTCAAATCAATGAGTAATTATTGAAAATCTTCATACACTTATGATATGTAGTCTTCATTGTTTTATTTTATTAAGTATTAATTTTATTACTACTCATACATAAATAAGTTATTCTATTATGTACTGAGTTACTTTTATCCATAAACGTTTTATCATATGTTAGAAAATTCATTATTTATGTGTCTATTATTATTTAAACTTTTTATAGCGTATAATTCTTATGTATATAAATTATAATACTCATTTATTTTCATAATACATATTTTATAATTTTTTTAAAAACATAATGATAATACAATATAAATAATATATATACGTCGCGCAACGCGCGGGCAGAAAACTAGTTAATTAATTTTTTTTTCTTCAATTTTTTATGGTTACGTGCATATTATGTAATTTGATTACAGGAAAAAAGTTATGTGTTGGTAAAGCTTGAAAAAGTCGTTGATACTACATGCTCCTTGATTCTTTTGACGTTTACTATCAAAGAGGATTTGGATTCTTCTCAAATCAAAACAATTCGAGCTATGGTGAACATTCCGTATGGAACAAGTAACTACGAACTTGAGGAATTGATGTTTAAACCACCAACATCCACAACTACAGATTCTTAATTATGGTTTGTTTTTACTGTTTATGTTCTTAGTTCATTATTTTCCCCGTTTCAGATTTTTTAACTAATTCATTCTCGAACTGTCAAATTGTTCTTCTTCATCAGAGACTATAGATGCAAAGGAAAAGAAGCAATCTTATTAAACTCAACTCCTTGGATTCGTCATTGTTTGAACATTAATTCTCGATGATATATCTAACCTTTATTAATTTGTGAAGAAAAGGAGTACATTATTGTAGCTGTTTTATGTAAAGATGAATTTACATATTGCTTCCATATTTAATGCACTTAATTTTTTAAGTAGATAGTTATTTTCTACTATGGAGTTGTAGTATTCGAGATTTTGTATACATTCCATTGGATGAATATGGTTTTGAGGGTCCTCACTATTAGGAACGAGCCTAGCTCAGAAGTAATGATTCTTCCAACGATCGTAACGCACCTCTAAAAACTGATAACAACTATTCAAACAGCAAGAAAAAGCACCAAAAAAACAACTAATGTGCAAAGCCTTTACGCATCCACTCTCCAAGTATGCAAAGCAATCACCGAGATGGGTGATATGGAAATGTTAGATCAATTGCCCTTGATTTGGAATTGAACACAAAGAAAACAGTATAATTATTCTTTTTTTTTTCCACGCCAACTTGGGGCTGGAGTAGTGTGATTGTCACGCCCCATGTTTGCTTTCCCGGATCTTAGGGAACGCGACGGGATGAATAACCGGAAGAAAGAACAGCAAGTCGGATTATTCATCTTTCACTCTCAACAAATATGAAGCATGAACAAATAATTAGATAAAGTATGAAAGATAGGTAAGTCAAATATGATTACAATCATGTCACCAGGGTTTAGAGTATGAAATAAATACATCATCTCAAATGGGAAAGTTTAAAGATTCAGAGGTTATTACAACGGAGAATTACGTGGCGGAGATGTATATATGAAGATATACACCTCAGGATTTAATATGGTTACTGGCCTTATTTATTAGTGGGACCCATCGATCTCCACTAACCATTATTTAATTCGCTCATACACCTCTGTTGCTGCATCCTGCTGCTCAACCTACACATTTTAGAAATAATGCGGGGGCTGAGTACAACGTACTCAGTGAACACATGCCAAACATACATATATAAGATAAGCTATGCCAATCACTCAGGTAATCCACGGGTTTTATTGAAATACAAACCGTGCTTACCAAAACATTTTATTTCATTAGCTGCAGCTTTTGACTCTCCTCTTGCAATCATTATCTGTTTTAACATTTTGTGGAAACGAAGCAGGCCTACTTCCAAACCACGATGAATAGTAGGGGATAGGTATCCATTTCCCAACCATCATCCATAGTGCACTAGTCTCGGATTAAACATCGAGATCCGATTGTATCACAATTGAGAATCAATAATAATATTAAAACCCACCCTAGCCATCTGGAAATATTTCTGATGAAATATTCATCTAGATTTTACTTTTCAGTGACCTATCTCTATAGTCAAGTCTGACTCAGAGGAACAGATAAGTTGCACACAAAAACATTTAGGCATAGTTATCATTTTAAAAACAAAGCATTTTTCATTCTTTTCTTTGAAAACAGAGCACATGGCTCAAAAATCAGGCATTTGAGTTTGTAGTATAAGAAAGCCCACCTCACGTTCTTACGAGTTGGTGGTATAATATTTTCGAAAACCTTCCTCTCCTTGAAAATTATTTCCTTCAATCAGTCACAAAAATAAGTAGTAAGTTGTTTTGATTGAAGGTATGATGGGTTAGTTTTAATGAAGAGCTAAGTTATTTTACAGCTCACGTCATTTTATGATTTAGATGATAACCCCTCGCTTAATATTTATCTCTCGGTCTTATGTTATAATCATATCCAGTAATTTCTTAAGTTTGATAAGCTATGTGTTTTATTTTATTTCATAGCCTCATTATCTAGTTGAAAATTAGATAATTTCCAACAAGATGTCTCTGCATAACTATATATGGTTAAATAGTATTCAAGTATACCACATGATATAAGATTATATAAGTTCACATGTCTGAAGTAGAATTAAGCATAGCAACAACGAGTTTAGCTAACATTCAACGCTTCAGATTATAGCTTCACTATGCTCCAACATGTTTATTTGTCTTGAAGTAAGGCTCCCCAGTGCAGTTGATAGTATGGTCGTGCCTTGTCTCGAAAATTGATCTCAAATCCGGTTATCATCAATTAAAAGTTCGAGCAGAAGACGTTCCGAAAACCGCTTTCCGTACAAGATATGGACACTATGAGTTCACAGTGATGCCGTTTGGGTTGACAAATGCCCCTGCGGTATTTATGGACTTGATGAATCGAGTTTTCCACCAATACCTCGACAAATTCGTCGTAGTGTTTAATGATGACATCTTGATCTACTCTAAGGGGGAAGAAGAGCATCAATAAAATCTTCGGATCGTCCTAGAGACACTAAGAGCAGAGAAGTTGTACGCGAAGTTTAGCAAGTGTGCATTTTGGCTCAAGGAAGTTATGTTCTTAGGGCACGTCATATCTGCCGAAGGAATAAAAGTTGATCCTAACAAGATCCAAGCAATACAAGAATGGAAATCACCGAAGAATCCAAACAAAATCTGAAGTTTTCTAGGCTTGGCAGGCTACTACAGACGTTTCATAGAAAGATTCTCGAAGATAGCAAGGCCAATAACCCAGCTACTGAGGAAAGGTGCGAAGTATGAATGGTCAGACGCTTGTGAGAAGAGTTTCCAAAAGTTGAAGGAGCTACTGACCACTGCACCCGTACTAGCTGTACCTGAAGATGAAAAAGACTTCGAGGTCTACACCGATGCGTCAAAGAATGGATTGAGATGTGTGCTAATGCAAGGGGGGAAAGTGATAGCATATGCTTCCCGACAATTAAGACCACACGAGCTTAACTATCCGACGCACGATCTAGAACTAGCCGTTGTGGTACACGCACTTAAGATATGGAGACACCATTTATATGGTGTTAAATGTGCAATATTCACAGATCATAAGAGCTTGAAATACTTCTTCGAGCAGAAGGAGCTAAACATGAGGCAACGACGATGGTTAGAGTTAGTCAAGGATTACGACATAACCATCAACTACCATCCCGAAAAAGCTAAGAAAGTTGCCGATGCCCTAAGCCGAAAGGGCTATGCGAGCGCAGCTCATTTGACTGCATCTGAGGACTTGATCGGAGAATTCGAAAAACTCAGGCTTGAAGTCATTATACCGAGTTCAAAAGAAGAAGGTGGAAGTCTAGCCGCCATGGTAGTAATCCCCGAACTGAGACAACGAATCATTGATATACAAAGGCAGAGCAAATCGTTAGAAAAGATCCAAGTAAAAGTTCGACAAGGCCAAGAGGGAGACTTCACCGAGGCACCAGATAATGCCTTACTGTTCAAAGGAAGAATTTGCATACCCGAAGACGAGGGTCTAAGAAAAGAGATTATGAAGGAGGAGCATGACACTCCGTATACCGCTCACCCCGGAGGAACCAAAATGTATCAAGATTTGAAGAATCATTTTGGTGGGAAGGAATGAAGAAAGATGTATCCGAGTACGTGGAGAGTTGTCTGATTTGCCAACAAGTCAAAATGCTACATCAACGCCCGTACGGTAAATTGCAACCGTTAGAAATACCTGAGTGGAAGTGGGAGCACATAGCTATGGATTTCGTAACCGGTCTGCCAGCGACACAGAAAAAGAATACGAGCATATGGGTAATTGTCGATCGACTGACCAAGAGCGCTCACTTCTTACCAGTTCAGATAACTTTTGGAGTCGAAAAACTAGCACAGATCTACGTGCGAGAAGTAATCCGACTACATGGGTTACCAAACTCCATCACCTCCGACAGAGATGCCAAATTCACTTCCAGATTTTGGATGAGCTTGCAAAAAGAACTAGGGACTCAACTAAATTTCAGCACTGCTTATCATCCTCAATCAGATGGACAATCCGAAAGGACGATTCAAGTCCTAGAGGACATGTTGAGAGCAGTCATACTCGATCAAGGAGCGAATTGGGAGCGAGTCCTACCACTAATTGAGTTTGCCTATAACAACAGTTATCAGTCAACCATCAAGATGGCACCGTTCGAAGCACTATACGGTAGAAGGTGCAAGTCACCTCTCTACTGGGACGAGGTAGGCGAGAGGAAGGCACTTGGCCCCCAAGCGGTAGAAGATATGATTAAATCGGTCTGTCAGATCAAACAAAGGATCAAGGAAGCACGAGACCGACAAAAGTCGTATGCCGACACCCGCCGTAGTGAATTAAAATTCGAAATAGGGGATAAGGTCTTCTTGAAGATATCCCCCTCGAAAGGAGTGACTCGTTTTGGGATGCACGGGAAATTGAAGCCAAGATATGTAGGTCCGTTCGAGATCCTTGAAGAAGTGGGGCCCGGTAGCGTACCGATTGGCCCTGCCGCCAAATATGGGCGACATTCACGACGTGTTTCACGTATCTCAACTCCGCAAATATGTCTACGACCCTAGACATGTTATCCATCATCGTGAGGTGAATGTATAACCGGACCTCCATTACCGTGAGATGCCATTAGCAATCCTCGATAGAAAAACTCAAGAGCTCCGCACGAAGAGTATACCGATAGTGAAAGTACTGTGGAAACATCACGATATTGAAGAAGCTACGTGGGAACTCGAAGAGAAGATGAAGGAGAAATACCCCGAGCTATTTCCGTAGACTTCCAATTTTCGAGGACGAAAATTTTTGTAAGGTGGGTAGGATGTAACGCCCCGTATTTTCCAACCTTTTTATTTAATAAATTACGAAGCAAATGTCGCTACCACCGTTATATTATTAATATTATCAAGCTACTTCTCTACGATATCCGAATTATAGCCGCGAGGATAAATAGTGAAATTCGATAAATAAATCACGGATGACGATCGGAATAATTTATTCGACTCGGTAATATTTATTATTGTCGTAGCGATGCGATTGGGCCGAGTTAATTATTTAAGCCCAGCCTTTTTATTTAATTGGAGAATTGTGATAAGAGGACTCTATTTATTTAATGTGTTGGGCCAAATTAAATAGGAGCCCACATGAGAATAAATAAAATATCCCAACTAATTAATTTAGCAAGTCCATGTATATTTCCTTATTTAATTCGTAGTTATCGAATTAATTATCGAGATGAGAATCATAGTCCGGAAAATAATTATATTAACACCGGCAAGTTATATTATATCGATATTACCTCCGAGGCGAATTCCGGAATTTAATTCCATTAAATGGGATGCCCAATAATTTCGATGCTCACATATATATATACACGATATGATGATCGATTTTTAACCGCGAGCCGATGGACATATGATCGAGTTGTTGGAATAATTAATTCCCTACTTATTGATTTTATTAACCATATTATTCCTATTTTAAAGATGAGAATATAATTAAATATGGGAAGACCCATATTATTATTTTATGCCCGAATATTCATACGACATCCGATTGAGACGATTCGAAATGCCAAGGCAAGAGTTCGAAGAAAGAAAAATTATCGTATTATTTATTTAATTATCGGAATGCAAGACCATAGGGAAATAATTTAATTAGTGATCATGGGTTATTCTATTTTAATTAGTCATGTAGAGAATGATTGCTCTAGCCCCTACTTTGGATATTTACCTACAAGGGCAATTGGTGGAAAGGGGAATTTGAATCACTCAAGGGCAAACATGGAAAGTAGAAGGTGATCATTACAAAAATGTCAATCAAGTCATGCAAATATATCTACACACTCCACCCTTATTTCTCCCCATTATGATCGACACACCCTCCCCATTTAACCAAAATTTCTTTTATTTTTATTATACAAAAATTCATTCTCACTACATTCACTCATCTTCTCCATTAAACCCTGCATTATTCTCTCTCTCTACACCTTCAAGACCTCCATTAAAACAGCCACAAAAACCTTCAATATCCAACCCTTCCCCCACCTATTGAGCCTCCATTTTTACAAAAAGCTTATCTCCTTCACCTCCTCTATGCAATGACGTAAGAAGCCCTATGATCGGAGCACATTGATCTCAAGCACGAAGTGAAATCAAGCTTCAAGTAGGAGAAACGTGATCCCCACGAAGAGAGGAGCACGAGTATGCAAAGATCTAAGCTAGACGATGTTGGGAGCAACTCGAAAATTTGAAAGAACTATTGTTGCGAATTTCTCCCTTCAAGTAGATGATTTCTACACTCCCTATGACCTCCATGTTATGATTATGTGATTGCATGTAGGATCAAGAGGTCACAAATAAAATTTTAAGGGAAGTGGATTAGATGAGCATGCCTAGGCCTAAGCTTGATATATGTTGCATATTGATGAGCATAGAACACATATATATGATTGCATGTTAGATCAAGCTTGAGAATCATGACCTTTCATGTTTAAAGTTGATATTCAAACTTAGATGGATCTGAATATGATATATATGAAGCTTGGAGATGAGATAATGGCATGCATGTTGAAAAATCATGTGTTGATGAAATTTGAGAGCATGCCCTGTTTTGGATAGAGATTAAAATGAGTACGGATGATTCTGTGATGGTGGTATTGAGTTGATTTTAAAACTGTATAAACTAGAACGAGTTAGGAATCTGTGGAATTTAGAATTTTATGAATCGGAGTTGTAAAACTCGAGTTTGAAGTATTTTAATAATGTGTGGCAGATTCTGGCTATTTAAATTTCACGGCCTTAAAAACATATTTCTGGACCTTGGAAAAATCTGCATTTTATAATATAAACTCTAGACATGTTAATTAATACTCTGTAGGAAAATCAGATCATTTCACTAAGTAGATTAATTATTAAAAATTCGGGAAATTGATAGCTGAAATCTGAAAATGCTGAAACTTAATTAGGAAATTGCTTATGTTAGGCTTCACCGTTTTTAAATGAAGAATCATTTTAACGAACCGTCACTTCGAGCACGTGCACATCAAAATCTTGTTTTTATAAAATTAAAATCAGCCTCACTAGATGTCTAGATCATTGTTGTTGATTATCTTGAAATGGACTAGTTAACTAGGTAATAACTCATATTTTTGGACTTAGAATAATTTGATTAATTTTCAGATTTCACTAAAATATTCTAAGGCTTAAATGCATAATTGGTTCACTTAGTTAATTAAAAATAATTGCTTTAGATTAATAATAAGTTGTTAACTAGATCACTAAATCCATTATCCTTAATTAATAACTAATATAGCAATTTGGTATGAACTTGTTAACTAGCTTAATAATTTGACTAAGTTAATAAATCTTGTTTAATAAAATAAAACTTAGAAGTCTTTGAATCTTGTTCTTTATAAATTTCGAATTGAATAAATTGTAATTGGGTAAATAACTGAATTAAATTGATTTAAGAAATTAGATAATTATTTGAGTCAAAGACATTGTAGTAATTTATTTTAACTTTAATTAAGTACTTTAATCTCCAAGAAGGAAGCATCCACTAGCGGAACTAAGTAATTGGATCCATCGAATCATTTGAGGTGGGCACTACTTTATCCTATCAAATGGTTTTGTCAAATATTTTTCTCCAAAAATGATTTTTTTTGTTTTAAAGGCATGTTACACCGCAAAATTGTTTTGGAACCGTATGATTGTTATGATGGTATGAATTGGTGGATGAATGTTAATTATTTGGAGATGTGTTGGATCGGGGAAGTGGCTACCCCCGTGGTAATGTAAGCCTAATGCATTAGCCCTGATAGTAATAAGACTACCGGTTGGGTAAGGGTGATTAAACCTTACCGGGTAGATTGCGAGTGGCCACTCCTATCTTACCCCTTGTGATTATGTGGATCATGTTAAATATGAATTGTTGATATGTTGGGAAAATGATTATGTGGTGCCTAATTTGAGTGGGAGCTCCCAAGTGAGGAAAATGTTTTGTGCATATACATGAGGCTTTCAATAAAAACTTGTATTATGCATGAGTGTGAGGTGTTTTCATGATATATATGTATTTGTTTTCGGGACACCGTGACCACTGGGTACATTCGTGTACTTAGCCCCTATGTGCGTTTTCCCTGCATGTAGGTACCGATTGATGAAGGTGAAGGTGACGTTATGAGGAGGGGATCGAAAGAGGAAACTGGAATGATTCTTAATTGTATTAATTGTTTGGTTTGTACTACATTTCGAATCCATTTTGCTTTTGATCATATCTTTTGAATGGCATGTATTGCACCCCTATGATTACTTAAATGGCATGTATTGCACCCCTATGATTACTTGGATTTACGATCTAAACTTTCTCAATCTCATTTTGTATTAAGCTTTCAAATACTTGGATGATTGATTCGCATTTCCTTTAAATCTTGATATGATTCGAATTCTTGAAGGTTTGATTGATTCAATGCTAGTTCATGAAACCTCTTAATATTCCTATGGTTCATTCTTGCCAAAAGCATGCTAATTGTTCTTGTTCTCCTAGCATGATTTAATTCGTTGGTTATGGTATCGAAGCGACGAGCTATGTCTTCATACATAGTCTCATTTGTACTTGCATTCTAAATTGAAATATGCCCTTTTGCATTCTTTCAAGCATGACTTAAAATATAGTTCCATCATGCTTCTATAAATTATTTGACTCCATTTTCCGCTGCGAACTATTTATCTTTTTCCTTTCAAGCATTTGTTAACTTATTGCCTCATCATGCTTGTAACCATTTAATTGATTCTAATCTCCGCTGCGAATAATTTATTTAAACTTCATTCTTTTATTTCATTTTCGATCGAATCTTTACTTGCTTCCGCATGATTAAATATTTCTCCTTAAAACCACAACTTCCCTTAGCGTGCATTGTGTCGCACGTGGGACTGTCGCATAGGCCCGGTTTGGGGGCGCGACAAAAGCTCTCAACGAATATTACAATATTGCAGAAGGAATTATCGCGAGATAATACATTGGTTAAGCACAAAATTAGTTAGAGACCAAAACTGATTTATACTCAAACATGCAGAGCCTTTCTCTCTCTCTGCCACCTTTTCTCTCTCTCTCTCTCTCTCTCGAACTCCTCTCTTTCTCTTTCTGTAACTTTTCTCTCTCTCCTCTTTATTACATTCCTTCTCTCTGTCTCTCAAATAATTTCTCACTCTAGACTAATTTCTCTCACTCATTGACTATCTCACTACTTCTCTATCTTTCTTTCTTGTTCAGGTGTGATTCTATCTTCTCCATTCATGTTTTTATATAGGCAGAAGAAACTTATACTCTATACAGGTTTATAGATTCGTAGTAATTATGCAAAATCCCATCTTATATATTAAAGAAGGATTCTCACGCAAGCATTTAATGCTTGGATAATATTTGATCCAATTAGATTTAATTTACGGGTTAAACTCCAATATTTTATCTTAAATAATTTATATCTCGATGAATATATTTCAAATAATTATTTAAAGTTCACGAAAATGATCTATAATTTTAGATCTTTAATATATTAAATTTTCATATTTTCTGAACTAGATAATATTATACTGACTTATCACCTTGTAAATCTTAACCAGAACTTCTTTTCTTAAATGTAGTAATGTTCATTTGATCAGTATTCCAAACCATAGAAATCCTTCATTTAGTTTAGAAAACGTGCACTTGAGTTTAATACTAGTGTTACAAATCAAGAAACTCTATTTTGCAGCATGAGAAATTATGTAACATAATCATTTATTTAATCAAATTTTTGAGGGCTATTACATTCTCACCACCTTACAAGAATTTTGTCCTCAAAATTTGTGATCCCTAGGTGTACAAGTATGGGTACTTTTCTTTCATTTTGCTCTCAAGTTCCCAAGTAGCTTCTTCTTGTCCATGATGGCTCCAGAGAATCTTTACCAAAGGTATAGATTTATTTCTCAGCTCCTGGATCTTTCGATCTAGAATCGCTTCAGGTTTCTCTTCATATTGTAAATCCAAACTAAGAGTAATCTCCTCTTGATGAATCACATGCTTTTTGGATCATACACATATTTCCTTAATTGAGACACGTGAAACACACTATGTACATTTCCAAAGCTTGGTGGTAAGGCTAAACGGTAAGCTACTGGCCCAAATTTCTCAAGTATTTCATAGGGTCCTACAAAACGTGGTCGTAGTTTCCCTCTCATTCCAAATCGTACAACTCCCTTTGAAGGTGAAACTTTCAAGAAGACTTTATCTCCTATTTCAAATTGTAATTCAGTTCTTCTTGTGTCTGCATATGATCTTTGTCGGCTCTGAGCCTCTTTTATCCGTTCTGGAATCTGGCGAACAACCTCAATCATTTCTCGGATTGCTTTAGGTCCAAGTATTTTTCTTTCTCCCACTTCATCCCAGTATAGTGGAGATCTGCACTTTTTACCCTACAATGCTTCATACAGTGCCATGCCGATCGTTGCTTGATAACTGTTGTTATAAGAAAATTCAATCAATGGTAATATCGGTTCCCACTTATCTCCTCGATCTAGGACAACTGTCCTTAACATATCTTCAATAGTCTGTATTGTTCTTTCTGACTGTCCATCAGTCTGAGGATGAAATGTCGTACTGAAGTTTAGTCGAGTTCCCAATTCATTTTTTAAACTCATCCAGAATCTGGATGTGAACTTGGCATCTCTATCTGAAGTGATCGACACGGGTACACCATGTAAGCGTACTATCTCTCTCACATAAATCTGTGCTAACTTGTCCGATCCATGAGTAATTCATATCGGCAAAAAGTGAGCACATTTAGTTAGTCGATCCACAATAACCCATATTGTTGTATTACCCTTCTGAGTTCTTGGCAAGCTTGTGACAAAATCCATAGCAATATGTTCCCACTTCCATTCGGGAATTTCTAAAGGTTGTAACTTTTCATAGGGTCGTTGATGCAGTGCTTTTACCTGTTGGCAGGCTAAGCATTTCTCAACGAATAAAGCTATGTCTCTTTTCATACCATCCCACCAAAATTTGATTTTCAAATCATGGTACATCTTTGTACTTCGTGGGTGTGCGGTATAAGGAGTATCATGTGCCTCACTTAGAATCTCATTCCTCAATTCTACATTTTTAGGCACACCGATTTTCCCTTTATACATCACAACATTATCTGTGGATTCAATGAAATCCCCAGTCTTCCCAAGTCGAATCTTCTAACGCAACATTTCGAGTTCATCATCTCCTCTTTGTGCCTCAATGATTCGTTTTCTTAGATCAGGCATCACTATTACTGTAGATAACACACTATTGATTGTCTCTGGTGGTTCAACCACTTCCAATTGTAATCTCTCAAACTCTTTGATTAGTTCGTTCTTTTGTGTTATAAGTGATCCCATTTTTGCTGAGTCTTTCCTGCTTAAGGCATCAGCTACTGAATTTGCTTTGCCTGGGTGATAATTGATCGTGAGATCATAATCATTTACCAGTTCAAGACATCTCCTCTGCCGCATGTTTAGATTCTTTTGCTCGAAAAAGTATTTTAGGCTTTTATGATCAGTGAAAATTGCACACTTCACACCATAAAGGTGATGTCTCCAAATCTTTAGTGCATGAACTACTGCAGCTAATTCCAGGTCATGTGTAGGATAGTTAACTCATGTGGTCTTAGCTGTCGTGATGCATAAGCTATTACCTTACCATCTTGCATTAGTACACATCCCACTCCATTCTTGGATGCATCTGTGTATACCTCATAATCTTTTTCTGGCTGAGGAATAGCTAAAATAGGTGCTGAAGTTAAACATTTCTTTAACTTTTGGAAACTATCCTCACATTTCTCATCCCATTCAAACTTAATTCCTTTCTGAAGTAAACGTGTTATCAATTTTGAAATCTTTGAGAATCCTTCGATGAAACGTCTATAATATCCAGCTAAATCAAGAAAACTTCTTATTTCATTGGGCGTTGTTGGTGACTTCCACTCCATTACAACTTGTATCTTTGAAGGGTCCACTTTGATTCCTTCAGCTGACACAATGTGACCTAGAAATGTCACTTCTTTTAGCCAAAATTCGCACTTGCTGAATTTGGCATATAATTTCTTATTTCTGAGTGTTCTCAACACTATCCTCAAATTTTCTTCATGTTCCATACCATTCTTGGAATATATGAGGATATGATCTATGAATAATAAGACAAAGTTATCCAAGAAAGGATGGAATACCCTTTTCATTAAGTCCATGAACACAACTGGTGCGTTGGTAAGTCCAAATGGCATGACTACAAATTCGTAGTGACCATATTTGGTTCTAAATGCCTTTTTAGGATATCTTCCTTTCGGATTTTTAATTGATGATAACCCAATCGAAGATCTATTTTTGAGAACACACTTGCACCTTTCAATTGATCCTTGAGACTCAATTCGCGCACTTTGGAGGCATGACTGTAAGCACGCGAAAAAGATTGTCATACCTCGTGAGATGTTTTTCATCCAATAATAACGACCATCAATTCTTCGGAGAGAATTGAAACTAGAAAAAGCTTGATGAGTTGATCACGAGAATACCACGATGAATGTGCCGGATTAATAGTTGAAACGCCTGCACCCGTAGTGATATCACGCGGAGGTGGCAGGAGCCATCGAGATGAGGAAGAACATTTTGTGTGATAAGCAGCGGCTCGATATGCACATGCTAGAGCAAATAATTCGTCAAAGTGAGTTTAATCATAATCGTGTGTATCATTGTGGACAGTGGGAGAGTGGGAAAGCCAACATCAGGATCAGCCATGGCAAACAGGAAGACGCGACGATGAAACACGAAGGAGGGAGAGAGAGAGAGAGTTTGCCTAGGGTTCTGGCTGACTGATACCATGTAAGATTTATGATAATCTTTATTTCACTTAATAAAAAAAAGTTTGGGAGTACATATATATATAGCAGTAGAATGTATCAAAACTGTAGAGAAAATCTAGGAACTAAGATATATGGAAAAGATATGACTAATCTATAAAGATATCTAACACATGAAAAATTTTGAGAAAAATTCTGAAATAACAAGTTTTATTATGTAATATGTAAAAAATATCACCTCTTATAAAAAAAATGTACAATATAGCAAAAATTGTGTTAATACCCTTACAATTTTTTATATCTATTTTCCTTAATTAGAAATTAACAAAATATTTTAATAATAAAATTGGGGATATCCTACGTTCATAAATCCTATTCAATTTCCAACTCATAAATTATTAATTGAATTTTGTGGGTGTGTTAACATTCACGACCATTTTATATAAATTAAAATGGGTGTTTTATTGTTATTTTATTTTATTACTTTTTAGGAGAATTATCGATTCAGGACCTGAAAGATAATTAAATTATCAATTAAGGATCTGAAAGATGATTTGTCAATCCAGGACCCAAAAGATCAAACAATTCTCAATCCAGGACCTGATATTGAGGTCCTGGATTGAAAATTTTTGTGATCTTTCAGATCCTGAATTGACAATTAATCTTTCGGGTCTTGAATCGATAATTAAATTTTCTTTCGGGTCCAAAATAGATAAAACTCCACTTTTTATTATTTCCTTTTTTTAGCCGGATAGAGTTTATTCTAGAGATGATATAAACTAGAAAAGTTATAATAGTAAATAATATAATGACCTTGAGCACTTCTCCACAAATTTAACACATATAATTTTTTGGGTAAATAGAGGAAAATACCCTAAATTATTGACGTTTTTCTAAAAATACCTCAATCTATTTCCATAAGTTAAAAATACACCAATCTTTACTTTTATTTATGAATTATATCCTAATCTATTAATATTATGGAAAAATACCCCAATCTATTATTTTTAATTAAAAATACCCCAATCTTTAATTACGTTTACGAATTATACCAAAATAATAAATATTATTGGCTCACACAAAGATGACAGTCAAAACAGCTATATTCGTCCATATTAAATTTAATATATCAAACAGTCAATATTTTCTATATTTTCATAAAAGTATTTAAACTTCATGTTCTACTCTTTTTATTTTTTCAAATATGACAGTCAAAACAGCTATAATCGTCCATATTAAATTTAATATATCAAACAGTCAATATTTTCATAAAAGTATTTAAACTTCATGTTCTACTCTTTTTATTTTTTCCTTTTGTTTGTGTAATGTTCATGATAGAATATATCTCAATATATTTTAGATATGCTTCTTAGATTTTATATATTTTGTATCTAGGGTTTTCCTATAGTATCTAGGTTTTCTAGTTTACATATATCTTTGTGTACTCTATATATATTCATCAATAAAGCATTTTATTTCTTGTGGAAAACCCTATCATGGTATCAGCCATATAATACGATCCCTACCTCTCCCTCACGTCTCTCCCCTCTCTCCTTTCGTTTCCGGCGCACGCATCACGCGCATCATGGCTCCCGATGATCAGTTGCCTCTTTCGACTCTCGTTCACATGATAACGATAAAACTCTCATCGGCGAATTACCTACTTTGGCGCTCGCAACTTGTGCCTCTACTGACATGCCAAGATTTGCTTAAATACATTGATGGCTCTTTTCCACCACCTCCCGCCGCGCTCGCGTCTCCGACAGCCGCCCCCGCCCCCAATCCAGCATATGCTTCTTGGGTTGCACAGGATCAGCGCCTCCTTATTTTGCTTCTTTCCACTCTCTCTGAAGAAGCCATGGCGGAGGTACTCGGTTGCACAACGGCTCGTTCCGTCTGGACCACTCTTGATACGGCATTCAGCAACAAATCCAAGGCCCGTGAGCTGCGCCTGAAGGACGACTTACAGCTTATCAAGCGGGGTTCTCGCACGGTCACTGAATATGGCCGTGAGTTTAAAGCACTTTGTGATCAGTTAGCCGCTATGGGGCGTCCGGTTGACGATACAGACAAGGCGCACTGGTTCCTAGATGGATTAGGTCCCGCTTTCTCTTCTTTTTTGGTTGCTCAAATGGCTCTGACTGCTCTGCCCTCGTTCCGTGATCTTCTCTCCAAAGCCGAGAGTTTTTCGTTATTTCAGGATTCTATGGACAGTTCTACTTCTGTCGTCGCTTTCTATGGCCAGCAGCAATCTACCTTCTCTCGGAATAATGGCGTCAATTCCAACTCTGATCGCCGCCCCGCAAATTCCAACACTAATGGCAATAACAATAATAATCGTCGTCGTCGTGGCAATGGCAGCAAGAACTCTTCTCAACGGCGCCCGCCTCATTGCCAAATTTGTCGTCAAAATGGCCATTATGCTGATGCCTGTCCCGATCGTTACTCACAATATTCCAGTGCCAACCTCGCCGAAGCTCTATCGACAAGTTGCTCTATATCTTCTCCTCATCTTTCGGATTAGTATCTTGACACGGGTGCATTGGCTCACATGACTCCTGATGCTACTTCTCTTGACACGTCTCAGCCCTATGCCGGCTCTGATCGTGTTGTTGTTGGTAATGGAGCTCATCTTCCTATCTCTCATACTGGGACTTCACGTATTTCAAATTCCTTTACTTTATTGGATGTGCTTGTGGTTCCTTCACTCACAAAGAACTTATTGTCTGTCAGTAAGCTTACTTAGGATTATCCAGTCGATATTGTATTTTCTGATCGTTCTTTTGCTATTCAGAGTCGTCACACCAGGGACATTCTTGCAAAAGGGAGTCGTAATGGCGGGCTATACACTCTCGATGCAATACATCCGGCCCTCGTTTCCCAGTTATCAAGCAATTCTTTGCGTGCTTCCTTTGAGCTTTGGCACAATAGATTAGGTCATATTTACTTTGCTTCATAAACAATGACTGATTTCTCTTACTTCTTGTTTACCGAAGCCAGTACTTTGTCCTTCTTGTCAAACTGCAAAAAGTTCTCGTTTGCCTTTTTCGTTAAATGAAAAGCGCTCGTCGCATGTTTTAGATTTAATTCATTGCGATCTATGGGGTCCTGCCCCTACTACTTCTCATGGTTCATTTCGATATTATGCACTGTTTGTCGATGATTTCAGCTGTTTCACTTGGCTATATCCATTGGTGCGCAAGTCGGATTTCTTCTCTATTTTGCAGACTTTCACGGCCCTCGTAGAGAATCAATTCTCTCGGTCTATTAAAGTATTCCAAAGTGACGGTGGAACTGAATTTACATGCAATGCCGTCCAAAATTTCTTTACGGGCAAGGGTATTCTTCATCGACGTTCTTGTCCATACACACCTTCTCAGAATGGATGCGCCAAACGTAAACATCGTCAAATCACTAAAACTAGATTAACGATGTTGTTTCAATCGCATCTTCTGATGAAAATGTGGGTCGAAGCTTTCTCAACCGCCACTTACATACTCAACCGTGCGCCGTCTTCTGTGCTTGGTGGTTCTTCACCATTTCAACTCCTATTTGGCTCCCCTCCGGATTATGGTAATTTCCATCCTTTTGGTTGCCGCGTTTATCCATGCCTGCGCGATTACGCTGCTAACAAGTTTTCACCACGAAGCATTTCTTGTTTATTTATTGGTTTCTCGTCGCATCACAAGGGTTTTCTCTGTTTGGATCAGTCCACCGGCCGTATATATGTTACTTGTCATGCTCGATTTGACGAACTAAATTTTCCCATGACTCGATCTTCTTGCGCCTGTCCTATCTCGGCTCTGGATATTTCTACATTCTTGGAGCCCTCGGCCAGCACTCCCTCGGCCATGCCTCCGGCCCCATCGAGCACGCAACCAACATCTTCCGCCTCACTACCACCTCGTCCGTGCTCGATTTGTGTTGATGAATCTACGGCTGCTGCACCGCCTCCTAATGATCCTGCCGTCCAGCGCACACCCGATCAAGTTCCGGATCCAGAATCGCCTGCTGCTCCTTCCGGTCACCCCATGATTACTCGCGCGCGTGCAGGGGTCTTCAAACCACGCCATTTGGCGTATTATGCCTCCACTGCCTTACATCATGCTCTTCTCTCGGCATCTGAGCCGAAAGGTTACAAATCCACTGCAAAGAATCCTCTTTGGGTCGCTGCAATGTCGGAAGAAATGCAAGCTCTTCACAACAATCATACTTGGGATTTAGTTCCGCTGCCGCCAAACATCAATATTGTTGGCTCGAAGTGGGTTTTTCGTACAAAATACAAGTCCGATGGCAGCATTGAGCGACACAAGGCTCGTCTCGTCGCTCAAGGTTTTTCTCAAATTCTGGGTCTCGGCTTCTCTCATACTTTCAGTCCGATGGTTAAGGCATCTACTATTCGGATTATTCTCTCCATTGTCGTCGCCAGTTCTTGGCCCTTACATCAGCTTGACGTAAAAAAATGCCTTTTTAAATGGTATTCTCACCTCTCCGGTTTATATGCAGCAGCCTCCGGGTTTTGTCGATTCCTGCTTTCCGAATCATGTCTGCCGCCTGTAGAAAGCTCTCTACGATCTCCGGCAAGCACCGCGTGCTTGGTTTCAACGTCTCAGTGCCTTCCTCCTCGCCTCTGGGTTTATCTGCAGCAAATCGGACACATCCTTATTTATTTATATCTCAAATTCAACACGTCTATATTTGCTTGTCTACGTTGATGACCTTATTCTTACAGGAAACAGTTCTTCACATATCTCGGCCTTCATAGCTCGCATCCATTCGGAGTTTGACATAAAAGACTTGGGTAAGCTCAGCTACTTCCTCGGCTTGGAAGTAACTTGCACGACCGACGGCTTGCTTCTATCTCAAGCCAAATATGCCCGTGACATCCTTACTCGGACGGACATGCTGGAAGCTCGCCCTGTTGCCACGCCTCTCGCTGCCGGTCAAACTTTAACACAAGAGGGTGATATTCTTGATGATGCAACTAGTTATCGCTCCATGGTTGGTGCTTTGCAGTATCTCACCATCACACGTCCGGATCTCTCTTTCGCCGTCAACCTCGCAAGCCAGTTCTTGAAATCTCCCACGTTCGATCATCACCAAGCAGTAAAGGAACATTGTCTCATGGCCTTCGCTTTACTCGCCAATCGAGTTACGATCTTGTTGCCTACTCCGATGCCGACTGGGCGAGATACACTGACACCCTCGCTCCACTTATGGCTATGCGATCTATTTAGCCGGTAACTTGGTCTCATGGAGTGCTAAGAAACAGCCCACTGTTGCACGTTCCAGCTGCGAGTCTGAATATCGGGCACTCGCGAACACAGCCGCTGAAATAGTCTGGATTTCTTCCTTGTTGCGTGAACTTCAGCTTCCACTAGTTCGCCCTCCACGCATCTTTTGTGACAACAAAAGCGCCATCTTCCTAACTCAGAATCCCATCGCGCACAAGAGGGCTAAACACATTGATATTGATTATCATTTTGTTCGTGAGCTCGTCGAGCGCAAGTGTTTGGTGACCGAGTTTGTACCCACTGATCGTCAACTCGCTGATATCTTCACCAAGGCGCTACCTCGACCATTATTTGAAACGTTTTGCAGCAAGCTCAGGCTCGTCGACACTCCGAACCATTCGCTTGAGGGGGGATGATAGAATATATCTCAATATATTTTAGATATGCTTCTTAGATTTTATATATCTTGTATCTAGGGTTTTCCTATAGTATCTAGGTTTTCTAGTTTACATATATCTTTGTGTACTCTATATATATTCATCAATAAAGCATTTTATTTCTTGTGGAAAACCCTATCAGTTCAATCCATACAAAAGTGCATACATTTTGATACAAGATCACACGTCAGAACACATATTGAGAAAAAAAATAAGGAATTCAAACAACCGAAGGAAACAAAAAAAGAGCAAAATATGAAGTTTTAAATACTTTTCAGAAGATAAATAAATTTGAATATATAGCAAATATTGATTGTTCAGTACATTAAATTTAACACAGACGATGATAGTTATTTTTTACTGCCATATTTGTGTTAGTCAATAATATTTCTCGTTTGGAGTATTTTTTAACTAATAATAATACATTGAGGTATTTTTCCAAAATATCAATAGAACAGGATATAATTCATAAATGAAAGTAAAGATTGAGGTATTTTTAACTTATGGAAATAAATTGAGGTATTTTTTCGAAAATGTCAATAGTTTAGGGTATTTTCCCCTATTTACCCTAATTTTTTTAGGTAATTTGGAGAAGAGATAGTTCTGCATTTAGATTCTATGTGATATGAGAGTGCTACAGGTGCATTACATACATAAATTTGGTGAAATGATTTTTGATGTGATATTTCTAGGTTGTGTAATATGATATCTCCGAAGAAAGGGTGGATTGAGTTTTGGATAGCCATTAGCTATACGAACATGTTTTGAATTTAAAAAATTGTGGCACTTGTTCATCGAGTGATTACTAGAGCGTGAGTGTGTTTTGCTTGAATTGAAAATTTTTACAATTAAAAGTGATGTAAATTCAATTAATTAAGGTTGACGTAAATCCGAATTTTATCAATTAATTGTATTTTTTTTAATTTATATCTGGGTATACATTTAAAATTATTTCTATCACTAAAATATGATATAATAAACTCAGTTAGTAGTTTTACTTTTGTAAAAAAACTGAAATATTTGATTGGACACTACCAAATAAATAAATGATCTTTAAGGTTAAATTGGACTATTTACTCAACATTTACTATTTTATGCAAGAATTGTTATTTTTTAGATGTGATTTTGATTTTTTTTGCTATTTTAAGTTATTTTCTATGGTGTTTGAGAAATGGTATTCAGCTTTAGTTTTGATTATATTTTGATTGAGATCTTGTTTTGGCAATTATCCGTCTGTTTCTTGGCTTTTTTTTTCCCCCGAAAATTGTCGTCATATTTGACTCATTTATTAATTACTATATATGAAAGTTATTTCACAACTAATATATGATCACTGGAAGAAAATTATTGAAACATTCTCATTATTTATTATCCGGGTGTTACAATATCAGTTCCATGAAGGTTTAGATAAATTAAAATAACCAAAATCTCAAAATTCTTGAAAAGTAAAAAAAAAAATCATTTTCATTGTCAGCAGATATTCTCATTCTGGAGGAAAATATCGAGAACATAAAAAGCTAGAAATTTTATTTTTTTCTGTCACCAGGATTTGCACATTTTCATCTTTGGGCTAGGAATTTTTTCCTTTTTTTTACTGCAGAGATCCAAAGACATATTATAAGGTTTCAGTTTCTCCATGAAAAAAATAGACAAACTAAGGCGCATTAGAATCTTAGCTTGTATTTGAACTAGGCTTTTACTTTTGGCATTTTGCAAAAGGGGAGGGAGAAAATATAATAAAATCTTAATGGAAGGTTTGTTTGTGCAGGCTTTAATTTGCATGTTATAGTTACGTATTGGAAAAAGACCCCTATTCTTGTTCATTAATGATTCTCGAGAACGAAGCAGAAAAACAAAGATCAAATATTACTCCAATACAATTGGAAGAAAGCCACACCTACAATCTGCACATAGAAATAAAATCAGTACTTTTTCTTTCTTAAACTAGAAAACCATGCAATATGCAATATCAATTAATTTCTGCAGCCAGAACCTCTGCTGCAATGTCAGGTCTGTTCTCTTTCATTAAAATTGAAAAAGAGTAACATATCAATTATCTGATAAAACTGTTCTGGCATGGCAATAGAGGGGAAAAAAAATTAAATTGCTTAGCTCGAGTTCAGACATGCACTCTTATAATCTTGTTCTTTGATGTGAGAGAAGGAAGAAATGTGTAAGACCTGAATTCAGAATCACAGCTGTCTCAGTGCTCACAAGTCTCTCATCCATCTCGTTTACATTTCAGCTTTTTCTCACACCTCTCTCTCTCTCAAGGTTTCTCTAAGCTAAACTCTATCATTTCTACCTTTTGCCTCTCACCTCTCGGTTTAAACTTGGATTGAGAACATGGAAAAACTAGCTGCTGATCCTTTTTTCACCACGTTGAGGAATTAACATTCATTTCTTATTCATAAGTCATTTCATAATATTGAGACTAATTTTTTATCAACTTTTCAGGCTGATTTTTGTTGGATGATCGAGAATCCTCATCACATGTTGGATGTGCGTGATCAACAGGACACCGGTAAGACAACTCTACATTTTTTAAAATACATGAATTTCGTTTCTGCAATTAATTTATGTAGCCCCAACAAAGAAATATAAGATAGAAAGTTAAAAGAAGATTTTATGTTTGAAGGTCTAAAAAATTATGCAGAGATTTATAACAATCGAGTTTTTTTTGTGCCATAAATGAGAGAGTAGTTGTATTTTTTAATTAATTCTTATGTTCATTTTGACAAAAATGACTTCCATCATGTGTCAAAAATCGATATTTTACAAGGATGAGTCTTCTGTTTGTTTCCTTTTTTGATTAAAACGATTCAAATTTTACCTTAGCTATTATGAGATTTTTTTGCCTATGAATGACTAGTGATTTTGAATTTTAATTTTTGCTCCATATATATATATATATATATATATATATATTTATATATATATATATGTTTGATCATTTTATGGAAGGTTGGATTGATTTAGTTAGTTATAACGTGGATTTTGATTCTTGAAGAAATAGGAAATGGAATTTGACCGATACAGATGTCATTGTTTTTTGTTGCGATATAATGAATATTATGAGAATAAAATAGTCCTAAGAAATATTATTTTATTCTTCTAATTAATTTTTGCTTGTTTAAAGAAATTTGGGACTTTGAATATAATTATCCATTCCCCGTAAAATCAACAATTAAATAATAAATTAACTTTTATTATTATTGAACTAAAATTTACTCACTCAAATATTCCCCACCTAGTTCGTTTTATTTTAAAGAATTTAATTAGTGTTTAGTTCGATGGTTCAGAAATAAATAATGCATGTAATATAAGACATGCGCGCTATTTAGTTTTTGAACATATCAATATGTTTTAATCTTAATTCATGCTTTCAATTATGTCTCATTCTAATGCTTGTTACAATATGTTTTATAATTTCGTGATCATATTTTTTCTTTATTTCTTGACTCAATACATTCATTAAATTCATATTGATTTTCTCATATTAAAAAGTTTTAGCATAATATTATATTCATAATCGCGTTCAAACATCACCAAAA
>JAPKLW010000544.1:168767-206993 GCA_026898455.1 Plectranthus barbatus | reverse complement strand
TATATATATATATATATATATATATATATATATATTATGAATTACACAATAATATTTTATTTTGGCTAAGCTACTAATATAATGTTTGGCATTAAACGTATATTTAATATAACTATTATAAATTATATACCCATCTTCATTTATCTTTATGCACCAAGATTATTTAGGATGAACAATATTGTTGTTTTTATTTGTGTATATGAATTGTTAATGTTGTTCAATATAATTAATTTATATAAAACATAAAAAATTTAAATAGATGTGATGCTACAAATATATCTTCTAGTGAGTGAGAGTAGAGGTAACATTTGTCATTTATCACTAATAAATAATAACCTTTTTAATCCCATTCATATTTGAGATCACATTGAGGAGTCGAATATGGTTACACATTTTGACATTGTTTGCCTTTTATATTTTAAGAATAAATTATTATTTTTTTTTGCATACAGTTACGTGTTATGCATTTGTAGCCACAAATGTAATGTATAGCAACCAATCCATAGAGGGTAAAGAAAAAGCTTGTGAGGCATCTGTCCAAGAAATTATGGATAATTTGCACAATCACTATCCTCCAAAGTCATACAAACGAGGTTCTGAAGTGCCGGATATAGGTTTAACAAATTCATATCCCAATGCATTTCGATATATAAGAAAAATAGGATTACACAGCGCAGAACTTTATCCATTTGTTGGCAAGTTTCAGAAGGAGCCGCCTATCTTAAATACGGTAAATAAACTAATTCTTCAATTGATGTTATATATTTGTTTCACAGTTATTTATTGCTAGTAAATGCAAATTTATTTGACAATATTTGAGTTAATGTCTCAGATTGATAAAATCCATATTGGAAGTTTCGAAAAGATTCTTAACCATGAGTTGGTTACGAAACAGTTGACTTTGCAGCCGTTGACAGGAGCTATCCTGTATGTGACTAGCTTTAAGAGATGGAGATATAATGTAAGTAATATAGTAGTTAAAATATATTTTTAAAGATTTTATCTTTTATTTTTATTAAATTAATTTGTTTTTTAGGATGACGTGTATGAAGGGCCCACTGCTCAAGACATGGAAGAAGACTCAACTAATACCGAGACATATCATGCTTTAACTCTTGTGGGTTATGGTGGAGTTGAAGGAGTAAATGATTATTATATCTGCCAAAATTCTTATGGTTCAAATTGGTGCCATGATGGGTACATCAAAGTTCGCAGGCATTTAATCCGCATGATTTATTTAGTTAAAAATACCGGTGCTTTATCTCGTCAATTAAATTAGGTAGAACTTGAAATTGGTGAACTTGTAAGGCTAAAAGATTTAGACATTTGTATTAATGATTTTTAGACCTGCAATTATTTTTCAGTTAGCGCAAGCTTTTTGTTTTCAATTAATCATATTGAACCTATCAAAACTTTTTGAAAACTTTATAATATTTTTCGAAATGAATTCTCTTAGTTGTGGTGTTAGATACTTTTTGAAAATGATATTGGCGGTGATTCTTATTTTTAAACAAATTTAAAGATATAAAATTGAATTTTGACAAAAAAAAAACTCAAATTAATTTCATTAATCTTCTCTTTACAAAACAAAATTTTGTAAGAAAAATATGATGATTTCACAATCCTAGACATTCCCGAAGAAAAAGTTAAAACTCATATTTTGATTTTTTATATAATATTAATAAAGGTGAAAGATTCAGTTATATTCTAAATTATAAATATTTTCTTAAACCTAATCCAAATTATTAAAATGTAAATAAATATTTAAACTATTTTATATTATGTATATATAAAACAAAATATTAATTCTTTTCCGATCAACATAAAATTGACTGTATTATCAAAAGTCCAAAGCAACTTAATGCCACGTATAGTTAGTCAGTTTATAGTCAAGTGAATAGCGTAGTCAGTTTTGATATTTCTCATTGTACTTGTACTTCGAATCTTTAATTAGAACAAATTTGTAATGTCCCTTGGAATTTTTAATAAAATTTCTATTTTTTCACAATTAATATTATTTCTATCTGTTTAAATTACTTTTTAAATTAAAATTTCGGAAGATTATATGGTTATTAAATTGTGCTTGCTTGATAACAATAATCGAGCCGACAAATAAAGTCTTTATCTATTTAAATTCTCAACGGCTCCATCATATTTAATTGAGAGTTAAGTAAATCATATCGCGATGTAAATCTTTATGCGTATGTGCAAATATTACATCGATAACAATTGGTTGACTAACGACATAAAAATCGATGAAGTATTTACATTTTTCGTAAAGGTGAAATAAAGACCACTTTTTAAGATTCTTACTTTATTTCTTCCTGTAAAATTATTCATGTGGTTTTATATTAAATTAATAAAATAGAAAATTTACAGGATCTTGAAATTAATGACTCTCACAATTAATCGCGTACCTCTCTCCATCGTAGAATTAAGAATTATAGAAGACTAGTGTTTCTCTTCCTTGACTTCTATTCATTTTCTCTCACGTTCGTGATGGCGGTTAGGGTTTGAGAGAAAATTATTATGTCAGGAATTGAGGACCTACTCCCTATTTATAGGATTAATATATATCCCACATAAAATTGATATTCCCATCAAATATCAATTAATATCAAATCTGCTTCAGATATCCCATATATTATTTAGACTTATCCAATTAATAATTTATTTATCTTTTAATCCATCATAAATATATCACACACATGAGACATATCTTACATTCTCCCACTTGTCACATGTGATATTTCATTATCATTATGGATACAAATAAATTATACTTTCATAATGCGCATTGATAAGTCTAAATTTTCATTCATTGGGTCATCATAATATCATGATAAAGGTAGATAACTAAATCGAGTCATGGCGGTTGTATGTCCCACAATCAACATAGTCCCTTCCATGTACTGCAAAATAGTCACATCTTTAACATGATCATTCATTTGGAGCATACATTCGGTCCAACATAATGTCTTTATCCAAGACTATACATGTTCACATTTATCTATTATAATTATGCATGCAAATAGAAACAGGTAATCAGAAACAAATCAAAATGAGCTCAGAGTATCAATACACAATGAACAATTCAATATATACTATCATCAGTAATGCCCATACTTTCAACATGTTCAATAAATGTTTTGGGCGGCAATCCTTTCGTCGAAGGATTTGTTACCAAAAGATTTGTGCTAATATGTTCTATTGACACTCTTTGTTTCTGAACTTCTTCCTTCACGGCAAAGTACTTTAATTTCATAAGTTTAGCACCTTTAGAGCACTTGTCGTTTTAGAGAAAAAACTGCTACGGAGTTATCACAATACAACTTCAGCGGCTTAGCTATAATGTCGACAATTCCAAGCCCTGAAATAAAGTTTCGTAGCCAATTCGTTTGAATTGTAGCCTCAAAACATGCTACAAATTCAGCTTTCATCATAAATTCAACAATAATGGATTGTTTTGTTTATCTCAGAACCATCTTTACAGCTTTCCAGAGTTCCATTCCTGTATTGCTTTGGTATCTGAGTATACATAATGTTTCCAACTATTAATTCATACATAATTACTTCCATTTATTTCTTCTCTAGTACTTTATTGATATAAGCTTTCTGAGACAAATCTAACATTCCTTGTGATCTATTACGGAATATTTATGTTCCTATCACATAACTTGCTTCACCCATATCTTTCATTTCAAAGTTACTAGAAAGAAAAAGTCTTCGTTTCATGAAGAAGACCAAGATCATTAGTTACAAACAAGATATCATCAACATACAGTATAAAAAATATGACATGTGTTCCTTTCCCTTAATTGCAAAATCCATTGTTTGGTCCATATAAACATCCTCCTCTAATTCTTCATTAAGAAATGCAGTTTTCACATCCATTTGATGTGATAACTCTGAAGGAATCCTTTCGTGAGACAGGCGAATATGTCTTTTTATAATCGATTTCATCCTTCTGAGTAAAACCTTTGGCAACAAGCCGGGCCTTGTATCGTTCAAGATTACCATGAGAGTCACGTTTGGTCTTAAAGACCCACTTACAACCTTCTAGTAATTCTACAAGATCCCAAACACCATTATGTTCCATTGATTTCAACTCTTCGTTCATGGCGTTTAACCATTCATCAGAATTATCACAAATCATGGCCTGTGAAAATGAGACTGGATCATTATCATTGATACTTAAGTCAGTTTCTGACTCATGTAAATATACCACATAATCATTCGAAATAGCAGGTCTTCTTTGCCTTTCAGACCTCCTTAATGCTATTTCTTGTGGTACTTCTTCAATAGGTTCATCATTTGGTTGCTCATTTTCACTGTTATTCGGTACAATAGTTGGAGCAACATTCACTTTATTGTTAGATGTACAAATCAAAAGGACTTGTACTCTAACTTCATTAATACCCACAGTACTTGGAGAAACATTACTCCCACAGTTTTCACCAATCTCAATGAACCTTGCATTTCCAGTCTCAACAATTCTCGTACTATGATTAGGAAAGTAAAAGATATACCCTTTTGACTTTTCTGGATAACCAATAAAGTATCCACTTATTGTTCTTGCATCCAATTTGTTTTCACGTGGATTATAAACTCGTACTTCTGCCTGGCAACCACAAACATGCAGGTGTCTTAAACTGGGTTTCTTGTTAGTCCACAATTCAAAAGGAGTCTTAGGAACTACTTTGCTAGGAACCCTGTTCAACAAATACATGGCAGTTTTCAAACAATACATCTACAAAGATAAGGGTATATCTAAATTACTTAACATACTCCTAACCATATCCATTAAAGTTCTATTACGCCTTTCTGATACACCATTTTGTTGTGGTGTACCTGGCATTGTATATTGTGCACAAATGCCACGTTTCTGGAGGAGTATTGCAAAAGGACCTGGGTGTTGCCCAGTTTCATCATACCTTCCGTAGTACTCACCACCTCTATCAGACCTGATGACTTTAACCTTTCTGTCTAATTGCCTTTCTACTTCATTCAAGTAGATTTCCAAGGCATCTACTGCTTGTGAATTTTCATGCAATAGATAGACATAGCCATAACGTAAATAGTCATTAATAAAGTTAATGAAGTACTTTTGCTTTCCGAAAGATTGAACATCAAAAGGTCCACATATATCAGTATGCACAATTTCAAGAAGCTGGGACCTTCTTGTAGCACCTTTCTTTGTGTGTTTTGTTTGTTTTCCTTTAATAAAATCCACACAAATATTCAGGTCCGTAAAATCTAGATCAGGAAGGACTTCATTCTTTACAAGTCTTTCCATTCTTTCTCTAGAAATGTGACCCAAACGCTTATGCCACAATAAAACAGAACTTTCATTCACTAAACCACGTTTAGTGCCAATATTATAATGCAGAGTTAAAACAGTTTCAAAATACAATCCATCCAATTTCAGTTTATATAAACCATCACATAGAACACCAGTACCAATGAGATGATTATGCTTAAATAAACTGAAACATCCATTACCAAAATTGAAAGAGTATCCAGTAACATCAAGTTTAGATAATGAAACTAAATTCCTAGATAAACTAGGTACATAAAGAGTTTCTAGTAAATCTAAATGATGTCCAGTGTCAAGGATTAAACGATAAGTCCCTACTGCTTCCACTGGAGCTTTCATTCGATTCCCCATGAAGATGAACTTCTCATTCGGGCTTATGGTTTGGATTGTAAGGAATCCCTACATCATATTAGAAACATAAGTAGTACATCCAGAATCAATCCACCAAGTATTATGTGGAACTTCAGTTAAATTTGATTCGAAACATACATAAGCATTAAGCTTACCTTTCCTTTCGAACCAAGCCTTACGTTTCGGACAATCCTTTTGGATATGTCCAGGCTTTCCACAGAAGTGACAGTTATGGGTCTTTGATTCTTTCTTCTGGATCTTACTAGAAGCCTCATTGATCTTTAATGGCTTCTTATCCTTACCATGTTTCTTCATGAATTTCTTTCTAGCTCAGTCATTACCTTGGTGGCTCACATAATGGACTGAATGACTTCCCAAATTCTTAAGTCTCGTTTCCTCTTGCACCAACATACAGTGCAGTTCATGCACATTCCATTTATCTTTCATGGTATTATAGCTCATTTGAAATGGGCCATATTCAGTTGGTAACAAGTTAATGATAAACTGTACTAGGAAGTTATCATCCACAGCCATTCCCAAGGTCTTAAGCCTTGCTGCAATATTTATCATTTCAATGACATGTTCATGCATAGTACGTGAACCATCAAACTTCATGGTGGTCAGCATACTCATTAATGTTCCAGCAAGAGACTTATCAGTTGCTTGAGAGTGCTCTCCCACAAACTTCATAAATTCTTTAGCACTTTCAGTTTTAGGGAGAGCTATCTTAATACTGTCTGCGACAGTCATTCTCATGAACATCTTAGTCTGTTAATAATTTCCCAACTTTTAAAATGGGTTTTTTCTTCATCGCTGCTAGCATCAGTAATAGCAGCAGACTTCTCTTCCATAATGGCAAGGTCAAGATCCATCACACCAAGATGGAACTGAACTTGCTCACTCCGATCAGAGAAGTTAAGCCCATTAAAAATTGGAACAGACGAGACATGAGAACTTAAATTATTGGGAACAATTGCTGCATAATAAAATCAATTAAACATAAGTTTTGAGACATAAAACACATGCTAAATAAATAATCCACTTAAATATCAATTCATGTATATTGGTGATCTCCTTTGGGCGATACACCAACACACAACAATTCACACATAATGATGCTAATAATTTAAACCATTATTTGACAATACAACAATTACCAATTGAGTTTATTTACTATCTTTGGATATATAAATAAATCAACAGTACAAGTCAATTGTCCACAATTATATTCATTATTATAAAGACAATCAATCAACCTTTGGGCAATCCATAACTATCTTATAACAACGAATTTCAATACACCCATAATCCAATACATTCAATTAGCATCCATCATTCTATGGGTAATTGAATAAATAATTTGGAATTAAATAACAATACAAGTTTGATCACTTTGGTGATTAGCAAACTTCCATAATATTTGATACCACGAAAAACATAATTAAATTGCAATACTGCCTATTATTCAATTAAACATAATAATGAATAAATATAATAATTGCAATTCTAAAACTCAAAGTCCACGACGTGAACAATGATCTCGAGCAATGCAAAACAACTATATGCAAACATAGAATAGCCACTGATCCAATTCTCGACATTTAATGTCAAACTTATTACAAAGTTCAATTGCAATTTCTTATACTAATGGTGGCGAACCTTCCTCATTTAATGGATGATCATTAATCCAAATTCAGTGATAAGAAAATTGCACAATTCCCATTAATAGTAAAGCATAAATGATTACACCAACTACAGAAATCACAATCGAACGGTGGCTTTGATTTCAGAACATTGCGAACACAGTGAGTCATAAATTCAATCATGCAGCGAAAGCAATTTCATGTTCAGAGATATGAACAAAAATTTGAAAAATGTCGTCGGTGTCAGTCGACACCAAGTGTGTCGATCGACATGGACACGTCGATCAAAATAAAACAATGTCGATCGACGCACGTATGTCAACCGATATGCAACTCGTGTCGATCGATACAATTATTTTAATCGAGAATTAATTTGTGTTGACCGAAATGGAAGGAAATTGATTGACGTACAAAATGTCGACCGAAATAAGGTTATGTCGACCTATTTGGATCAATGTCGACCGATTTAGATGGTCGTCGGAAAGAGAAACAGACAATAGCTCTGTGTCGACCGACATGGCCGCATCGATCTATGCGGACTGGCGTCGATCAAAATCGAGGCTAGTTGCCTTCGGCGGGAAAATGTAGGTTTTGACTCAACGGTTATCCGGGCTCGTCCAATCAATTTCTGATAACACCAAATGGTTTTCTAACAAGTATAACGAGTCTAAACAATATTCCAAGCAACAAAATATCAAAAATCAAGGTGGAATCGAAATATAGGCTCAACATTTAAACATGGAGCTAAAAATATAAAAAATAATCCAAAATGATCACAACTCGATTCCTAGGCTAACGTGCGGTTTCTAGGCTCAATATATAACATGCTAAACATGCATCTGTACTCATAATCTAAAAAACAAGCCTAGATCATAAAAGTTCAACTCGGGCAAAATTTGTAAATGTGCTCAAACTTAGGAAATAGCTAGAGAGGGGTTTGATCTATACCTCCTTGATATTTTTAGGACCTCATGGGCTCGATCAACACTCGATATGCTTGGTTTCCACTTTTAGAACATGGGGAATGAAGAAAAGAGTGTTGGAAATGGAAAAAATTAGGTAAGAGGATCCTAAAAATATATATCTTTACCTCAAAATACTTCGTCGGAGTCTCGCCGGAGTAGTCACCAGAAAATGTTTGGTGAGGGTTTTTCAGAGAGAGAGTGAAAATGATGGAGTGTGTGTCGCGCCCCCATACCGGGCCTATGCGACAGTCCCACGTGCGACACAATGCACGCTAAGGGAAGTTGTGGTTTTAAGAAGAAATAATTATTCAAGCGGAAGCAAGTAAAGAATAGATCAAAAATGAAATGATATTATGAGGTTCAATTAAATAGTTCGCGGCGGAGATTAGGATCAATTAAATGGTTACAAGCATGGTGAGGCAATAAATTAACATATGCTTGATAGGAAAAGCAATAAATAGTTCGCAGCGGAAAATGGAGTCAAATAAATGATACAAGCATGATGGAACAAAATTTAATTCATGCTTGAAAGAATGCACAAAGAGCATATTTCAATTTAGAATGCAAGTACAAATGAGACTATGTATGAAGACATAGCTCGTCGCTTCGATACCATAACCAACAAATTAAATCATGCTAGGAGAACAAGAACGATTAGCATGCTTTAGGCAAGAATGAACCATAGGAATAATAAGTGATTTCATGAACTAGCATTTAATCAATCAAGCCTTCAAGAATTCGAATCATATCAAGGTTTAAAGGAAGTGCGAATCAATCATTCAAGTATTTGAAAGCTTAGTACAAAATGAGATTGAGAAAGTTTAGATCAACAATCCAAGTAATCATAGTGGTGCAATACATGCCATTCAAAAGATATGATCAAAAGCAACATGGATTCAAAATTAGTACAAACCGAATAATTAATACAAATATGAACCCATTTGGTTTCCTCCTTCGATCCCCTCCTCATAACGCCACCTTCACCTTCATCAATCGGTACCTACACGCAGGGAAAACACGCATAGGGGCTAAGTACACGAATGTACCCAGTGGTCACGGTGTCCCAAAAACAAATACATACATACATATATATATATCATAAAAACACCGCACACTCATGCATAATACAAGTTTTTATTGAAAACCTCATGTATATGCACAAAATATTTTCCTCACTTGGGAGCTCCCACTCAAATTAGGCACCACATAATCGTTTTCCCAACATATCAACATTTCATATTCAACATGATCACATAATCACAAGGGGTAAGATAGGAGTGGCCACTCGCTATCTACCCGGTAAGGTTTAATCGCCCTTACCCAACCGGTAATCTTATTACTATCCGGGCTAATGCATTAGGCTTACAATACCACGGGGGTAGCCACTTCCCCGATCCAACACATCTCCAAATATATCATTCATCCACCAATTCATATCATCGCAACAATCATACGGTGTCAAAAATAATTTGCGGTGTAACATGCTTTAAAACACAGAATCATTTTTGGAAAAGCATTTGGCAAAACCATTTTGATAGGATAAAGTAGTGCCCACCTCAAATGATTCGATGGATCCAATTATTTAGTTCCGCTAGTAGATGCTTCCTTCTTGGCGATTAAAGTACCCAATTAAAGTTTGAATAAATCACTACAATGTCTTTGACTCAAATAATTATCTAAGTTCTTAAATCAATTTATTTCAATTATTTACCCAATTATAAATTATGCAAATTCGAAATTTATAAAGAACAAGATTCAAGGACTTCTAAGTTTTATTTTATTAAACAAGATTTAATAACTTAGTCAAATTATTAAGCTAGTTAACAAGTTCATACCAAATTGTTATATTAGTTATTAATTAAGGATAATGGATTTATTGATCTAGTTAACAACTTATTATTAACCTAAAGCAATTATTTTTAATTAATAAAGTGAACCAATTATGCATTTAGGCCTTAGAATATTTTAGTGAAATCTGAAAATTAATCAAATTATTCTAAGTCCAAAAATATGAGTTATTACTTAGTTAACTAGTCCATTTTCAAGATAACAACAAAACTGATCTAGACACCTAATGGGGCTGATTTTAATTTTATAAAAACAAGATTTTAAAGTGCACGTGCTCGAAGTTACGGTTTGTCAAAACGAATTTTCATTTAAAAACGGTGAAGCCTAACATAAGCAATTTCCTAATTAACTTTCAGCATTTTCAGATTTCAGCAATCAACTTCCCGAATTTTTAATAATTAATATACTTAGTAAAATGACCTGATTTTCCTACAGAGTACTAATTAACATGCCTAGGTTTCATATTATAAAAATCAGATTTTTCCAAACTCCAAAAATATGTTTTTAAGGCCGTGCAATTTAAACTGCCAGAATCTGCCACACATTATTAAAATGCTTCAAACTCGATTTTTACAACTCCGATTCATGAAATTCCAAATTCCACAGATTCCTAACTCGTTCTAGTTTATAAAATTCCAAAGTCAACCCAATCCAACCATCACAGAAACAGACGTGCTCATTTTAATCTCTGTCCAAAACAGGGCATACTCCAAAATTTCATCAACAAATGATTTCTCAACATACATGCCATTATCTCATCCCCAAGCTTCATATATATATCGATTTCAGCTCTATATAAGTTTGAATACCAACTTTAAACATGAAAGGTCATGATTCTTAAGCTTGATCAAACATGCAATCATATATATGTGTTCTATGCTCATCAATATGCAACATATATCAAGCTTAGGCCTAGGCATGCTCATCTCAACCATTCCCTTTAATATTTAATTTGTGACTTCTTGATCCTACATGCAATCACATATTCATAACAAGGAAGTCATAGGGACTGTAGAAATTGTCTACTTGAAGGGAGAAATTCGCAACAATAGTTCAAGTTTTCGAGTTGCTTCCGAAGTCGTCTAGCTTAGATCTTTGCATCTTCGTGCTCCTCTCTTCGTGGGGATCACGTTTCTCCTACTTGAAGCTTGATTCCACTTCGTGCTTGAGATCAATGTGCTCCGATCATAGGGCTTCTTACGTCATTGCGTAGAGGAGGTAAGCTTTTTGTGAAAATGGTGGTTTATTGAGTTGGGGAAGGGTAGGTTATGGGAGCTTCAAGGGGCTGTTTCAATGGTGGTTTCAATGGAGTAGAGAGAGAGAAAGTGCAGGGGTTTGATAGAGAAGATGTGTGAATGTAGTGAGAATGAATTTTTGTATAATAAAAATAAAAGGAATTTTGGTTAAATGGGGAGGGGAGTGTCGATCATAATGGGGAGAAATAAGGGTGGAGTGTGTAGATATATTTGCATGACTTGATTGATATTTTTGCAATGATCACTATCCTACTTTCCACTTTTACCCTCAAATGATTCAAATTCCCTTCATAGCCAATTGCCATTGTAGGTAAATATCCAAAGTAGGGGCTAGAGCAATCATTTGTCTGCATGACCAATTGAAATAGAATAACTCATGATCTCTAATTAAATTATTTCCCTATGATCTTGCATTCCGATAATTAAATAAATAATACTCCCTCCGTCCCATGTAATTAGTCCCATTTGTTTTTGGCACGATAACCAATGTTAGTGAGTGTAGTGGAATTAATATTTTATTGATGAGTGTAAAAAAGTTTGCCATTTTAGGAAATGGGACTAATAGATGGGACGGACCAAAAAGGCAAATGGAACTAATTTCGTGGGACGGAGGGAGTACGAAATTTTTTAATTCTTCGAACTCTTGCCTTGGCATTTCGAATCGTCTCAATCGGACGTTGTATGAATATTTGGGCATAAAATAATAATATGGGTCTTCCCATATTTAATTATATTTTCATCTTTAAAATAGAAATAATATGGCTAATAAAATCAATAAGTAGGGAATTAATTATTCCCACAACTCGATCATATGTTCATCGGCTCCTGATTAAAAATCGATCATCATATCGTGTATATATATGTGAGCATCAAAACTATTAGGCATCCCATTTAATGGAATTAAATTCTGGAATTTGCCTCGGAGGTGATATCAATATAATAAAAATATTTTCCGGACTAAAATTCTCATCTCAACATTTATTTCGATAATTATAAATTTAAATATGGAAATATACATGGACTTGCTAAATTAACTAGTTGGGCTATTTTATTTATTCTCATGTGGGCTCCTATTTAATTTGGCCCAACACATTAAATAAATAGAGTCCTCTTAGCCCAATTCTCCAATTAAATAAAAAGGTTGGGCTTAATTAATTAATTCGGCCCAATCGCGTCACTACGGCGATAATAAATATTACCGAGTCAAATAAATTATTTCGATCGTCATCCGTGATTTATATATCGAATTTCACTATTCATCCTCGTAGCTATAATTCGGATATTGCAGAGAAGTCGCTTGATAATATTAATAATATAACGGTTGTAGCGACATTTGCTTCGTAATTAATTAAATAAAAAGGTTGGAAAAATACGGGGCGTTACAGTGTGAGGGAAGCCTTTTAATTATAGAAGTAGGTGGATGACATTATTGTAAATACCCAAAAGTCAAAACTTAAAGTGGTTGTCAATCGCTTGTCTCATCGGTCACATAGATATCAACTCACGTCATCTCTACATCTCTTCGCGTCATTACATGGGAGACTGTAATATTTTCCTTGGTTTACAAAATTTATCGATCGATAATATTCTGATTCAAAAATATCGGGTTACCAAATAATTTATCAATTAAATTGAATCTATCAATATAACTAATAAAATATAAGATGGCAAAGAATAAATGCCAAAATATAAATTCCCAAATTAAATTGATCGTGAAACCTTGAATTGAATTCAATAACAAAATATAAATTCTCGGAATTTCGATAAATATATTTAAATCTAACTAGGGGCGTTTCCAAAGGGCGGTCATAATATAAGACAAAACAAGATGTCAATTAAAAAAATAAAACAAATTGTTTGAAGGTGGTGCTCTTTCTCGGCCGACAACTAAAGAGCAGCCACCCCGCACCCTCAACTTTTTCATTAAATACAACACACATCTGATCAACTTTTTAAAAAATGTATAATATAAATAATATTTATGGTGAGGAAAATAATATTAAATTGTAAGTTATTAAAAGGTAGGGTCAGAATTGGTCACTGATGGAGATAGTATAAAGAATCAATTGAAAGTGTATAGTCAATTTTCAATCGTCAAATTATCAACTTAAGTACTTAATTATTGTATGCACGATTCTAATTTTGAAAGAGTACTTTTAATCAAAACTGAATCCCAATTTATTTTGATAATTACAGTATATCTGGTAAGACATTGTATGTTTTATAGATGCAAAAAAAATGAATCCTTAATTCTTGATCATCTTTGCAAAATCTCCACGCACGCAGATTGTGTAGATAGCTCTTGAATTTCCGATTCATTTTTTTTTATTTTTTCTTTTCTTACTCATCTGTTTATTGCCAAATTTTATTTTATATCGATAAAAAGGGAAATAGATACAAGTGAGAAAACCTTAATCAGTCTTAGAAAAATCTCCCAGGCTCGCATATTGTGTAGGTTGCTAATCAATTACGTTATTTCTTAATTTTTTGTTTGGTTCTATTTCTCTAGCTCATTAACAGATACAACTAGATATGGAGTTAGATTTGATCAATGTTGCGGTGAAGTTATAGGAGTAATTAGATTAGTATTACGATTAACTTAAGATTCGAATTGTGACAAGATTAGTATTAGTTTGGGTTTTTAGGTTATCGATCAAATCACTTTCATATATACAATCAATTTATTATTTGAAGCAGGCTGGTTTCACTCGTTTGTTACTGATATGGGTCCAAATTATCAGGTGCTTCTCTATTTTATAAATGGCACCAATGTTTCAAGATTCAACTGGTGATCTCAATGATGTGGAGGAGAAGAAACCCATCAAATATGGTTTGGCGGCTCCCTACATGGTCAAATTCTATTTTGAAGATCTAGAAGACGTTCTTAACTCTCAGTTTTATGATTCAGACGATGATGAAGACGACTATATCGGAGTAAGAAAAAATAATCCTTATAACGCATTAGAGTTTTCTAAGAGATTTCTTAAACAAGTCTGTGGAAGCTATGTAAGTAATATATAATTTGTTCACTTTTACTTTTTGTTTTGATTTTAAATTTTGCTTTATAATCTATTGAGTGTATAAGAACTAAGATAGAGCTTGAGAAGATATGAGGATTAGAATCTTACTAAGCATCTTAAATAAATATTTAATGTATGACGAAGATATCAGGGAAGTAATTTATGTAATTTCATATCAGATTAAGGTATTAATTAATTGAAGTAGTGAAGTTCATCACCTAATTGAGTTAGAATTTCTGTGTTGTTTTCTTTCTTGGTTATTGTTTGTAAATGACTGAGTTGCATTTGGTCATTGGTTGAATGGTAGAGATGTAGATATTATCTTTCGCTATTTCATTGTAAAAGTTGGCGCCATAAATTCCCGGGTTAGATGGTGAGGAATTAGTGACAGAATATTCCGCGCAATCTCATCGTAAATCTTTAAAATTAATTCCATTGCAAATTAATGACGACCCATTTTTTGGTTCGTCACTGTTCGATCGCAAATCAACAATTTTAAAAAAAAAAAAATCATGGGTTGTATATTGGTTGAATGGTAGGGATATGATTTGGATTGCGTTCCTCCTCTGAGTTTGGGCTCACCTTTTATTCCAAAACATGTGGATAAGCTAAGCGAAGATACTCGCAATTATGCCATGGGAGCAACACATTTTGCAATCAACCAAATTAATGTTGTAACAGTATGTTGCATTTGCTATACATATATATATATATATATATATATATATATATATATATATATATTCATTTTTATATGTTTTAGCTCTTTTATGTTTATTAAATTATTTAAGAATGTTGCGATATTTGTTGAGATGATGATAGTTTAGTTTGGAAATTATTGTTAGGTGGATATTAATGTAATTGAATTGCAGGGAAAAAGTTATGTGTTTGTTAAGCTTGAAAAAGTTATTGATACTATATGCTCCTTGATTCTTTTGACATTTACTGTCAAAGAGGAGGTTGATTCTTCGCAATTCCAAACAATTCAAGCTATGGTGAACGTGCCATATGGAACACTTAACTACGAACTCAGGGAATGGATGTTCTTTAAACCACCAGCATCAGAACCACAGACTAATCTCTTATGGTTTGTTTTTACTGTTTCTTTCCTAATTTCATTATTTCGCCGTTTTAGATTTTTTAACTAATTCATTCTTGAACTGTCAAGTTTTTCTTCTTCTTCAGAGACTATAGATGCAAAGGAAAATAAGAAAACTCATTAGACTCAGGTCCTTTGAGTCATCATCGACGTGCCAAAGTCTCTGGTGTGTGATAAAATTGCGGCACAACATTTTGTTATGATGTAATTGACACAAAGAACTCTTATATATCATCTTTATCTGTGAAGAAAAGGAATATATTATTATTATTTTGGAATATAATGTTTTAATTTAAAATCCACAAATCTAACAAAGCATTTCGAACCCATAAACTTTTTGTAAGATGTATTTATATATGAGTGCTTTTTTATTTGTAAGTAAATTGTGTTGATTGTGTTTAATATGGGCTTTTCCTTTTAGGCTCTAGAGAAGTATGGATTAGAATGTAATGAGGCAACTCTGAGTTTTGCGTTAAGTTGTTTGTCGCAGCGATCACATGTGGGAGCTGCGTGTTTGTTGTTCAATAGAATAAGAGATAAGATGCAATTTGATTGCTCGATGTATAGCATTATTATTGGAGGGTGGTCAAAGTTTGGTAGAATTACTGAAGTTGAGAAGTTCTTGAAGGTGATGGTGGATGAAGGAGTTGAGCCTGATTGCATTACTCACAATTACGTTATTGAAGGATTCGGTAGAACTGGTAGGTTTTATGATGCTATTAAGATTTTCAATTACTTGGAGGAGCAAGTGAATTCACTAAATACTGAAGTTTGGGTTTGAGTCTACGATGGACAACACGAGTTGCCATTAATTAAATTCTTGCCAAGAATCGTTCTTAGGATACCAGAAACAAATTTCAATTAAATAAACCATGCTATCCTATGCATGCTCCTACAAAATTAATTGCAGAGGATGGATTTAGAGAATACCTGATTTCACCGTTTGATCTACAGATCTAGATCGGAGCCAATAACAATGAAATAGATCTCGATCTGAATCTGAACGCCGGCGATGAACAGTTGTTCCTACAGTTCTGATCTGTTCCCTTGCTCCTTGAAAATCTGGTGAGGATTATCTACCAAGTTGAATTTGAGATCTGGAGAAATCGATCAGTTTCTCCCTCTGGATAGCCGCCGCCATTCTCTCCCTCTTTTTTCAATATACTGAACAGTCTAACAAGATCTGATAGAGAGAAGGCCTTTATATAGTGTTAGGGTTTTGAGAAACCCTAACCCTAATGGGCTTGAGCAGTTCATGGGCCAGACCAGGGACCACATGCAAATAATAAAGTGGGCCCTCTTTATTAATTAATCATTCCTTGTTCAACCCAGAACATAATTAATTAATAAAATATTGTTTTAACCTTCACCACGGTAACAATGTTGATTCGCCCCTTTATTACCACGTTATTAGGAACGGGTTGCACCAAACTAACATGATCCACATATTTAAGGTTTTAGAAATTAATTAATTAATTTGCTTATGACAATCAGCCATAATTAATTAATCTCTTATTTCCTGAGTAATACCACTCACTCCTTTTCACTTATGCCCGAATTAAATAATTCAACCTACAAGGTTTAGCATAATGAACCTTGTGAGCTCCTCATGGAATGTCACCATCCTGAAACGGATATGCTTACCTAAACGTCCAGACTAAGCAGGCCACACACAAATTGCCAACACCCAAAATACGGGTATAAGAGTACATGTAAGACTCGCCACCATGGTAAATCAAAGTGTGGTCAATCTGTGTGTGCCCCTTATCCTTCAGTTAGGTTTAAGATCATAGGAAGTATGTTAGGGATCTAGCTCATTCGTATGTCAATGAGAATGGCACATCCCACTGTTGATCCCATCAATACATAAACATGTACCGACACATCAAGTAGCTAGGATAAGCCCACTTATGAACCGATGTGCCACAGCTTAGACCGACAGCCTATCGAGGGACTGTCTCAGCTGTGATACTGTTTATATCTTGCTAGGTCAAACGATTCATATGATCCTCTGTGTTCTCCAACACACCATATGATCATCCCTATAGGCGAGATAATAGGATATTATGGTTCGTTGTATGTATGTTTCATCAGACAGCGAGCATTGTTGTGGCAACACATATATGAAGACCAGTGTACAAAACACTTAATCATATATGCTTTCAGTATATAATCCCAACAATTTCCCACTTATACTTAAAGCATAATACCATTGCTTTATCAAAATATTAAGTGTGTCTATACTGTCAATCACTCCCACTGCATTCACGTCACCTCTTGTCACGATTTCTTGTATGATGTGATACCACACATCCTATCTGTTTCAGCACCTTCTGAGTCTTGGGTTCCCTTGAGTTTGTCGTTGCACCAACATGATCACAATTCTATGTGATTTTATTAGGCAAACTCAGAACACACACCTATAGAGGATAACACCGGAGTTATACTGCTTCTTGCGAAGCTAATGAAGTTGTCAAAAACTCAGCCTTCATGCCGGAATCCACAACACACTTTTGTGTTAGATTCCTATGACTCCTACTCCAAGGCCAACACATAGTTAGAGGTCGATTTTCTTTCCTTATGATCCTCCTGGATATCCGATGCCATTCAACTCACAAGGCTCATTCATTAACCAATGTGCCTATCCAGAGTTGAACTGATATCTGTTTAACATGCTTATAGCAGTACAGATATCTAACTTCGTTCATTTACAATATAGAAAGATAACAATCTTTCTTGCTATGAACAACTCATTACAGAATCAATTTAAGCGACTTGAGATACCTGAACATCCTTTTCTTGTGACAACACAAGACTTTAATTCAAAAGATGATCCTAGATCTCATAAGTCCTACTTCTGAAACTGTTCGGATAACCATCCTTTATGCCTGACAATATCTCCACACCATTTCCGAATGTGAAAATACTATCTGCATAATGTGCAAGGAAAACCACGCTTCCGCTGACACATAACTGGTACATGAAACTCTCATTCTCGATAGACAATATCGAAATGTCTGTTTCATGACTTTGGCTTCTAGACATGATGCTTTGCACATAACTTATCTGGTTGTTGCATACAGATGTCGTCACCTTTTATCAAGTTACCTATTTATAAAATACGGATGACGCCATCTATCTTCCAGATATTTAGATTCATATGTGTTGTTATGGTTAAAAGAATTCGAATGGGTTTAATAGTCGCAACCAGTGATAAGGTATTGTTGTGAAACATATCTTACTCACTAACCTAGACATTCGAATATACTAGGTTACCATTCGATCATTTCTTTCCTTGTATATCAATCAGTTACTTATAGCTGGTAAGCTATTTGACAATCACTAATCCTGATACACGACCATATAACATTTACTGATTCATTTCTGAATCTATGACTTGACGTCATTAAACTGCATCGTTTGTCTTAACAGCTTCGTTGCGCTTTAAGGGAAAAGTACGATGTTTTTCGTTAAGCTGGGGACAAGTCCAGAGATTGTTTCCACGAACTAGTACCATTAAGCCTGTTAAGGCAACCTCCCACCACAATGATGCTCCTTTTACGTTGTCAGTTAATGGTGCATTAAATTGTGGTTTGCCACCTTACACAGGTGACCGTGCAATTGGTACCATACCTTCCAAGGTATGCTCAATATGCCACGGGGTATTTCCTGATGGATTTGAATTGTCTTCTCTAAAACGTTAGAGGACAATCTCACATTTGGATTCATGGTTTCATCTTATACAACTTGCTTGTATCTAGGATATACAAAGCAACCATCTTTTTTGTTTACTTGGAATAGCCCACAAAACAGTACTAGCTTAAACCTCTCTTCCAACCAATTTGTTTCCTATATCAGCTTAACAGCCGAATTACCCATCATTGCCCTTTTGACAGAGTCAAGGTCTGCTAGGGTATTTGGAACTGATTTAGAAGGCACTAGATTAAGCAAACACACAACTGCTTATGGCGCTCTTCCCAAAAATGAAAAGTTGGCAAAGCTGGCATAACTTATAAACTTTTAAAGAATCTTATTTTGTTTTACCTACACTATCCCAATCTAGGAATAATAGGTGTAGTTAACTGGTATGCAATCCCTTTGCTCTGCCAGATACTGTAAAACCCCATCACTTAAGATATACCATTATGAATGAACCATAATGTTTTTACGGTCTTGTTTAACTTATTCTCTACCTTAGTCTTGAACGCTCTTGATTAAAGCAAGAGACTAAGACTTGTAGTGAACTAGATAAACATATCCAAATCTTAAATGATTACAGTATCAATGTCTGTTAAGGCAACTGCGGAAGTAGACTCAAACCAGCTAACTAGAGCAAACACGAAATAACCTATAGAGATACAATCGCCTATTAAAAGGCCTGGTTACCATCTTATACCTCTAAGTAGTTGTCATAAGTACCATTCTTAGGAATACCTGGATTGAATCCATAATTCCATGAATTACTTAAAACTACTTAGACTGATGTAACCTATCTCTATAGAGATTCTTTAAATTATACTTTAGTACACTGATAGTTTATGTGATCAAGTAATGAAGAGACAATCATCCATAATAGAAAACATTGTTATTCATTCATGATAGAAAAACTCTATCGAATAACTGATAATCCATAACAATAGATGAACAAATATGTTTCTCAAAATAAAAACAATATCTCTTCTGGAACTTGAATTAAAACTTGAATTAAAACAGAGTTTTAACATAAACTTAAAGCAAATAACTCCAACAGCTTGAGAACGATCTCTAGCATCTTCCTTGGAGTAGGTAGTTTCGTCACCCTCAAGCATTATCATCAGCTTGATTCTCTGCGTAGTGCAGCCAAAACATGATTAGTACTCACAGTAACCACTACTCACTAGGAGCAGAAAACTGATACTAGACATGTAAATGATGACGTACCTTGTCCATTGGTGTTAACACCTGGACAATTTACTTTCCAGTGCCCTATCTTTCCATAGCGGTAACACTTGCCCTTTCCTTTAACTTTCCCTGCCTTTTTCTTTTGAGCATAAACTCCATTGTTCCCACCAGCAGTTTTCTTGTTCTTATTCCTAGTCGTTCTCTTAGGTTTTGCTCGTTTAGGAGCAGCAGACCGGCTACCGGAAGAAACTAAAACTGTTTTCTTAGGTTCCATCAGGGACTGTGCTGCCATCAAGTCACTGAGTAACTCATTAAGAGTATACTCCTTCTTGTTCATCATATCATTCAACCTGAAGTTTTCAAAGGACTTGGGAAGAGAGTTTAGTATGATATCGACTTGGGCTTCCGCGTCAATACCACCACCATGCAACGTTAGTTCATCCATGAGGTGAGTCATGGCAACCACGTGCTCTCTCACTGAACTGCCTTCAGATATTTTCTTACTCACAATCTCCCTCGTGAGATTGAATCTGACAGTTCTGTCCGTCTCCCCATAAGTCACTGTTAGATTATCCATAATTTCACAGGCCTTATCATAATGCTGATGCTACAGCTGCAGTACCTTACTCATAGTGGTCATCATGTAGCATTTCACTACATTATTAGACTTGATCCACTTATCGTAGGACCGTTGCCGCTCGGCAGTAGCATCAGCAGCTGGGACTGGCGGACAATGACTAGTAAGGACAAACTTGTGTTCTTCCGCAACAAGGATATAATCCAAATTACGTTTCCATTCTAGGAAATTTGGACCATTGAGAGGATTTTGAGCGAGGATATTAATGACATTATTCATAGACATATCTGAAAACAATAAGCGAATTAAAGTAAGCACATACTACGAAAAATTGAAACAAATATGCATAGAACCTTTAGATAAAACAATGCAATTTGCTTCCTCCAATTGCCCAAGCTAATTTATCGCAAGCTACTGAAGTAGACATTTACGACAAATGCTCGACAGACCAAAATAGGTCCTTTAATTTCTCTCCATGCCAGGTATCCGCCGGCAAAAGAAATTAATATTGGATATGTTTAGACCATGTTCACCTATCTTGAGCAGGGATCTCATGCATGAGTTGTGCTCAGGCAACATCTAAGCCAAAGTAGCCACAATCATAACTCAGAATGTTAAAAGGCGATTTAGCATACGTACTCGACCCATACCGCATGCCCCTCACATCCTTCGTTATCTCATTTAGTTTAATCTTAGAGACCAGTGAAAATTGTCTCAATGCAAGCTACTGAAGTAGACATTTGCTCAGAGGCTCCCGCTTCTCATATTAAACTAAATATTTTATTTAGAAACCTCATCGCATTAGAGCTAGTAAATTATTTCTAACGCAAGCTACTGAAGTAGACGTTTATGCTTCGAAATGCATTACTTCTAATGAGATGCCGTATTTGTGGAGGTCTAATGATTTTAGTTAGAGAAGAACCAAAATCCAGCTTAGTATTTTAATTCTAAAGGTTTCATGTGCACACATTATTTTATGTTACCATAAATCACGTCATATCTAAAATTCCATCATAAATTAATATGATCCCGGAATTTATAGACATAATTTAAAACATAAAATAAATCACATAAGACATGCTCAAAAATTAAATTGTAACATGCTTATAACAGTAAATAATTAAAGCAAATAATCATGCTTCCTATTATTTACTAGTGCGCACATAATAAATCACATCAGTACGAGAAATAATTAAATAAACAAATAAAATTTCTCGTGGCCCCTCAGATGCGATTACAACTGAAAAATAATTAAATCTAACTATTACAAGATTTATTTCTCAGTACAGATTTTCGAACTGGGCCATCTTTGGACTTGAAATCGGATTTGAACTGCTTTAACAACAACTGGGCTTTGAATTAGGGTTTCTGGCCCAAAACAAGAATCAAACCCTAATTTTCAGACTGCGGGCCGCCTCCGGGCTGACAGGCCCGAGCTACATCCCGGGCAGCCAAACCCTAGCCGCCACCCTTCAGCCTTCAGCCCCAGCCGCCGCCTGCGGCTGGCTACCCGGAGCCTGCGCCGCCAACTCCACCCACCGCCATTGCCGGTGCCAGCAGCATCTGCCACCGCCATTTTCGACGACTGTCACCTCAAGAAGCAGCAGCCTTGCTGCGGAGAAAAAGCACCACCGCGCGCAGCAGCGCGCGGCCGCTGCTACTCCACCACCACTCGCGGCACCCGCCAACGACGACGCCCACGCTGCCATTCACCGTGGTTGCAGCCATCGCGCGCAGGGAGCTCGCTTTCCCCGTCAAACAGAGAAGTCCGTGCGCAGAGGACAGACTCGCGGCGAAACCCTAGCCGCCGCCGCCCCGTCCGAATACCGCGCGCACGACGGCTGAACCCGCACGCCACCGCCGGCCTGCAACAACTTTCTTTCGCGCGCGCGGCCGTCCCCATACAGCCGGACGTTCGCGAGCCTGGAAGCCTCGCCGGAAGCACGCGTGCAACAGCTCTGAAGTGGGCGCGGCCCAGCCGCAGGGAGGAACCCTACCGCCGCCGCCCGCCTGACTCCGCTGCCGTGGTGGCCATCGCCGCCGGCGCTGCAGCCGCCGGCGAGATCTGGTGGGTGAAGGGGCTGAACTGTTGATCCATGTCTGTTCTTTGTTTCTCGTTCTTCTTCGGATCTCAATTTTACAAATTTGAATAAAATAAAATACAAAAATTACAGATCTACAATCTATTCCAATTTTTTGTCTATCAAATCTAACCACAGATTTTCTCGTGGTAAAAAACAGATCCAAAAACGAGAAGGCCACGAGAACAAAAACATTCACGACAATTTAAATCCATCCATGAACATACACATTTATTTAATTTCAATCTATCCAAGATAGAGCCTAAGAACATGAACCTGACTCTGATACCAATTGTAGGGTTTGAGTCTACGATGGAAAACACAAGTTGCCATTAATTAAATTCTTGCCAAGGATCATTCTTAGGATACCAGGAACAAATTTCAATTAAATAAACCATGCGATCCTATGCATGCTCCTACAAAATTAATTGCAGAGAATACCTGATTTTACCGTTTGATCTACAGATCTAGATCGGAGCCAATAACGATGAAATAGATCTGGATCTGAATCTGAACGCCGACGATGAACAATTGTTCCTACAGATCTAATCTTCTGATCTGTTCCCTTGCTCCTTGGAAATCTGGTGAGGATTATCTACCAAGTTGAATCCGAGATCTGGAGAAATCGATCGGTTTCTCCCTCTGGATAGCTGCCGCCGTTCTCTCCCTCTTTTTTCAATATACTGAACAATCTAACAAGATCTGATAGAGAGAAGGCCTTTATATAGTGTTAGGGTTTTGAGAAACCCTAACCCTAATGGGCTTGAGCAGTTCATAGGCCAGACCAGAGACCAGATGCAAATAATAAAGTGGACCCTCTTTATTAATTAATCATTCCTTGTTCAACCCAGAACATAATTAATTAATAAAACATTGTTTTAACCTTCACCACGGTAACAATGTTGACTCGCCCCTTTATTACCACGTTATTAGGAACGGGTTGCACCAAACTAACATGATCCATATATTTAAGGTTTTAGACATTAATTAATTAATTTTGCTTATGACAATCAGCCACAATTAATTAATCTCTTATTTCCTGAGTAATACCACTCACTCCTTTTCACTTATGCCTGAATTAAATAATTCAACCTACAGGGTTTAGCATAATGAACCTTGTGAGCTCCTCAGGAAATGTCACCATCCTGAAACGGATATGCTTACCTAAACGTCCAGACTAAGCAGGCCACACAAAAAATGCCAACATCCAAAATATGGGTATAAGAGTACATGTAAGACTCGCCACCACGGTAAATCAAAGTGTGGTCAATCTGTGTGTGCCCCTTATCCTTCAGTTAGGTTTAAGATCATAGGAAGTATGTTAGGGATCTAGCTCATTCGTATGTCAATGAGAATGACACATCCCACTGTTGATCCCATCAATACCTAACCATGTACCGACACATCAAGTAGCTAGGATAAGCCCACTTACGAACCGATGTGCCGCAGCTTAGGCCGATAGCCTATCCAGGGACTGTCTCAGTTGTGATACTGTTTATATCTCGCTAGGTCAAACGATTCATATGATCCTCTGTAATCTCCAACACACCATATGATCATCCCTATAGACGAGATAATAGGATATTATGGTTCGTTGTATGTATGTTTCATCAGATAGCGAGCACTGTTGTGGCAACACATATATGAGACCAGTGTACAAAACACTTAATCATATATGCTTTCAGTATATAATCCCAAAAACAATGCTATGATCTTCAATTGTGTTGATAATCATGATATCAACGGGGCACTGAAATACTATGTGGGGAGTTGCTTTGAGCTGAGTTCAGATACTTATGTCAGGATAATATTGTATTTTCTCAAAACCAGGAGAGTCTCAGATGCCATTGAGTTTCTTGATGAGATGCTTGGTCGAGGTATAGTTCCTTCCACAGGAGCTTTGACTGAAATGCTCAAACCTTTGCTTATCTATGGTCCACCTTATGCTGCATTGATGGTTTACAATAAGGCAAGGAAAACATGATGTAGAGTATCAGTCACAGGCAATAAGCTGTTGTTGATGAGGTTATCGAAGCTTGGCAAATGTGGGATGATGTTGGAGATATGTAAGGAAATGCAAGAAAGTGGATATGTTTGTGATGTCCATGTTTATGATTATATCATAAATGGGCTCTGCAACACTGGGAAACTTGGAGCTGTTGTGGTGATTATGGAGGAATGTATTGAAAAAGAGTTTTTCCCCCAGCAAGATCATTTGAAGCAAACTTAACAATAAGTTGATGGATTCAAATAAAGTTGAGATGGCTTATAGGCTATTTCTGAAGTTGTAAAAGGCTCATCTTAGTGAAAATGCCCAATGGTATTGGAGAGCTAAATGATGGCATTTTTTAAGCCTTATTTGCTTTGGTAGATATGGTGCTTATAATAGAAAACCAAAGTTTGAAAATTAGAGGCTCCATAAGATAATTTGCTATCACATGCCCGCACAATATCAAAGCTGATAAAGAATGCACTGAATTTCTTGGGATAAGGAAGCCAGTAGGTGCAAGAATCAATCAAACAAATAGTTTAAGCAGGTAATTTTCGGTAGCATTTTCAATCTTTGTGCTGCACTTTATGTTATTGCATCCTAATTTCTTTAAATGCATGGTTTTTTTATTTATCTTTAAGAAGAAACTTTAATATTATCGTGGAAGTGATCAACATGGTTTGGTGTGTTATGAGTGATGATAGGGACATCAGTTGTAGGATGTGAATGTAGAATGAGAAGTCGAGATTGCCTTTAAGCTTACTAAATACTTAGCAAGTTTATGACTATTTCTCACTCAAATTCACGGAAGTGGCTCTTTTTGGTTACTAAATGATAAGGGTTTTTGCATTCAATTTGTTGGCTCATTATATATATGTATCTGTTAAACCAGCTTTTGTAATGAAAAAAAACATTGAAATGCTTCTTCAAGTTGGTTCCTTTCTCTTTTAGGGTCCCAAGAGAGACAATTCTTCTTACCTGGTGAATCTGTATTCTCTGTCTTGCTCATTTAGTTTCTGATCACTTGCTGGAAGTCCTAATAACAAGTCGCCGTGAAGTATTCTCTTACCTTGTCTTGTTCTCTCTTTCTTTTAGTCCGACTGTCTAAACAAATCTTGCTTGGTCATAACTGTATAGGGACCCATCAGTTTTATTGCAAAGCATCCGCATCCGGAGGTTTTTCTGGTAGTAATCCAAGCCAAATGAGCAATTATGAGAGAGTAATTGAAATATTGATGATTCTGTTTCCAATATGTGTATGCCTATTCCATTTTGTTTCAGCTAGAAAATTTGATCCGATGGTAAGTTTTTTTCATTTGAGGTGGCTGAATTGGAAATGTGACTTACTGTTGAGGCAATCTCTTGCAGGTTACTTGGTTGGAAACAGACCTGTTCACTCTTGGTTTGGGTTTCCTCATACTTTCAATGGGGTTGACTCTGACATTTGAAGAGGCAGCTATTATTTTTAACCTCAAGTCAGTTGGAATGTCTTATCTTTTATCATTTTTGAGAGGTGTGATTGCCATTTTCAGGTGGGCATGGGATTCTTGGCTCCATACTTCATCAAGCTGATGTTAGATTTTTCATTTCGATGGTGTGTTTTTTCATGTTTCCTCACACACTCTTTCTGAATTTTGTAATGAATGTTGTTACACCATGAGGCTGTTTTGTTGGCTGGTGACTCTCAATCTTAAGGGATTTTTGTCAGGTAGTGATAGTACCAACAAATTATTGGGGTAAGCTTCAAACTTCAAATTTCAAATTACTCAGCATTTTAATATTTTGGGCTCTTTTGATAATCATCTTTTCCTTATCAACTTGTTCTCTGTTTTGCATAGGGATGTCAATCGGGCTAACCCGTCGGGTTTCGGGCTAACCCTATCGGGCTGCGGGCTATTCGGTCCGGGTTGAATCGGGCTGAATTTTTATCGGGCTAAAAATTCTTGAACCTAACCCTAACCCACCGGTTTTCGGGCTGACCCGTCGGGTTGGCAATATTTACGAGTTTATTTTTGTAAAGATTTTCTTAAAATATTTTAACAACCCCTAAAACAAAATAAAAAAAAAGAAAATGATGAACCAACATAAATAAAAGACATCAAATATCAATATCTTTGCAAAAGAAAAAAAAAGATAAGTGGATAATCATAGTTTGAAAAGAAAAAAAAAACATCAATCCTTATATACCAACTAATTTAAGTAATAGAAGTACATTTCTCAACGTATAAAATGATAAAATAATGATTAAAAAATTAAATATAGCTTTCACTTGGGTGAACATAACAACGAGTGGCTAAAGGTTCTTGAAAGGAAGAAATGAGTAGGTACGCTAATTAGGAGAGTGACGAGTGGAAGACAGTGAAAGAGAAAGAAATGAGAGATTTTTCGGTTTGAGGGTAAAGGTTTACGTCATTGGGAGAGATTGATGAGATTTTGTGTGACGGAAAATTAGGTCTAGGAAATTAGGTATATAATTAATGGGTATAGTAGGATATAAATAATATTAGAAATAATAAATAATAAATTATTAAATATATTATTAAATATTGCCGGACCTACGGGCCGACCCGCAACCCACCGGGCTCAGCCCGTTCGGGCCGCCAACCCATCGGGTTCAACCCGTTCGGTAAATAATTTCGGGTTGAAAATTTTTTACCCTAACCCGCATTTTAGCCCACCGATTTCGGGCCGACCCATCGGTTTTGGGCTCTATTGACATCCCTAGTTTTGCAGTTCTATCAAACTGAGTTTTAATTTCCCCAAAGGCAAGCCCTGTGAGTTCACAAGTTATGAACCAGTAAATAGCACTATTAGCAGCAGCAGGCAATCCCAAATTACTACTCCCTCCGTCCCGGCTGAATTGTCCCGGTGACTTTAGGCACAATAACCAAGGAGTGTGAGTGTAAAGTAAGTTGAGTGGAATTAATATTTTATTGTTGAGTGTGAAAAAGTTGCCTTTTTAAGTAATGGGACAATTGAGGTGGGACGGACGAAAAAGGAAAGTGGGACAATTGAGGTGGGACGGAGGGAGTATTTCTTTTCAGATTCAGAAGCACTGAAAACTCAGGGAGCACAACTAATATTTCTAGTGATGCTGCAACATTTTTTTCATTGGATATTGGGTGTCAAAACATCATTTTGTGAATCGACTTCCAAGAACCTTTTTCATAGAATGTGGAATGCTGGCAATATTTCATGCTTAATAGTGTATTATTCTCAGTGTATTTTTCTGTCTTTTATCACTAGATTTGCATCTGCGCGATACACAAATCAAATATATGATTTTTTATTTTATAATATTAGAACTTAATTAACAAAATTGTATATATATTTTGAACTTTTTAAGCAAATCTTTTACATATATATAATTTTATTCATTATTATACTTAATATAATATAATACAAACTATTTTCTATTTGATTTAAATATTAACCATAAAAATATTATATTTATGTTGTTTAAAAAATAATAAACATAATAAATTATTGAGATATAATGTTTTAAATAAAAGTGATAAATATAATTTTGTCAAATTTTTTATTATTATTTATTATAAACCTATGTTATAATCAGGGCAGGCCCCGTAATTTCGGAGGCCCTGTGCGAAGAACATAAATAGTGCCTCTTTCTTAACATTATAATAAAAATGCTCCTGAAATTTAATCTGAATGTAAAGGACATCTTAAAATCATTTTTATTATTTAAGATTTGGAGGAGGGATCATGCAAAAAAAAAAATCCTCATGTGAGAAAAAAGAATGAATCATGTCCATCAGATCTAAAAAAATCAATGGTTGATATTGAATCAAGCAACAACTAAAATGCAATCAAGCAACAACTAAAGCACAATCAAGCAACATTGCAATCAAGCAACGACCTGAATACAATCAAGCACTGCCGTGAATGCAATCAAGCATCTTTCTCACTTTCTCACGTTAAGAGTTTTCTCACTGGATCCGCTCCCTTAAGATTTGTATATAAAGTTTTGAATCACAAAAAAACTCGTATTTTGTACTTCGAATTGTGAGAGTTTTGAGTACATTTTATGGTGAAAAATATCTTAAATAAAAAACAACTTTAAATAATATCATACAAACCAAACGCACAACTATAATTTAAAGATGATTCTCTTATTATTTTTTTAGAAAATATTTTCACAATTTATTTCCTAAAAAAATTGTTTATGCCTTAAATGAAATAAATAATTTTAAATTATTAAAGTCTTATGTTACTAATCAACTATCTCGAATAAGTTGTATTAGAAATTAAAATAATTCTATGAAATCTTTAAAGGAGGCTAATCGTTGTTACCACTTTTTACTATAGTAACCAAACAAAAAATATAATATTATGATCAAAAGTATTTTGACATCTAACTTATATAAGTTTAACTTATGTATTATATTATTTTAATGGAACTAAAGATCAATTTATTTATTTAAATTAGCACAATTTTTAACAAATTATATTAAAAATAATTAATAGCAAATTACAATTAACATATATCATAATGAAAAAACATAAAAATTTAAAATAGTAAGTATAAATAACATAGGACTAGATTGAACCTTATTCATCTCTTCAAATTTATTCTAAAATTCCCAGGAAAACTGATGTATCTATCAGGATTAGGCAAGAAACTTAAATCCCTAATTAGGATTCGAGCCAACGTGCTGTGATGCTTGCTCGATCAATCTTTCGGCCACCACTTCATTCCCAAGTCTCACTTCGTCTCTTTCTCGTTTCTTCGCCGGCCGGTGGTTTCAACGGACTTACCATTTTTAGTTACAGCTCTGTCAGGTGCGATTTTACAAATCCGGCGGCCGGGATAAGAAGTCGCCCGCGCGGCTGGCGGAGGTTCAACGACTATTGAATGAATCAGAGGAGCGCTATAAAGCTGCCGGATGCGGCGCCGACCCCATTCCTTAAATAACTATTGGTATGATTTTTAAGATGGTATTGATTGGTTATTTTCCGACTGAGTTTAATTTGCTCTAAATTCTTGAAGAGGAATGACTAGTCGAGTTCTTGTGAATTTGAATTTTTTTGTATAATGTACATAAACCAGGGTAGCGGTCTTTATCAATGGCCTTGATTGGAATGGGATGTACCGTGAACGGACGTGTGAGCTGGAAAAGATTTGACTGAACTGAAATAAAGGGAGTTTGAAGAACCGCATCATTCTTTTCTTGTTGGTGAGTTATTCAATGTCCCTTTTCTTGCTACAAGTCCAGTTTGAGGCAACCTGTCTCTATATCACCATTCATCCCACTCATTCCTTCCAACTTGTTCTGTGCCTACCCTTTCTCAATTATTTGATCAATGAGTTTTTAAGTAGCTGGTTTGACGTTGTCTTCTCGTAATATATTCATTTTTTAAGTTGCTATATTGATTATCAGTAGCTGCACCATGTTCTAAATGGCTGACATATCATTTTTCGTTGCCGTAGCTTTTGGCATATTAGTGGTGCTGACAAGTTCCATTATATTATGCAATCCGTATTAGCTCTAGCTTCTCCATCATTATAGAAAAATGCTGCAAATATACTTCATAGACTGTAGTTTCTCCTTCAATCATTTGCATCAAATGAAGCATTTCCTCTTCAGCAGTATACGGAAGTTTTTCCTTTGCAAAAGTTCTTAGATTTTAACAAAAAAAGAAAAAAAGGATATGCAACTGTTTTCTTCTACTGTTTGTTTACACCATCTGAATGATGATTGGTGCTGAAGTGTGTGTTAATGGTTCCTACATTTTGTGTACGAACAAGTATTTCTATAATAATGTCTTTTGTATCCACTTATACAGGCTAGATAAGTCTCTAGGCTCTGTTATTTCAGAAACTGAAGCTTATTTAACAATCCAGAATCAATTTTAGTTTGATAGCCTTCTCTAAGGATCAATCAATGCAGGTTTACTGTGGTCTTTTGAGTTTTTTGTTTCTCTCTTCGGGGTTTCCATCTGATCATTGTTTCATTTTTATGTGAAAGTTTGCATTTGGTTTCTTCTTTACCTTGTTGTATGCCTGAATACAGGGGCATTTTCAAAGTTTTTCTCTGTATGCAGATCATGTTGCTGTGAGCTATGCTAGGAGTAGTAGGCCTGGAGGGCAAACGTCAACAAAGGTGTGCAATGCATCATTTCATCCATTAAAGCCTCATTTAGTTGGTGATCCTCTAATTATTGAATGTGCTAAGTAAATTTCTATATCTGCAGTAAACACCAAGGTAGACCTGCCATTCAATGTAAAAAATGCACATTGGTTAAGTGAAAGGGTGAGGGGAGGATAATGCAGATGGTGAGTTGTTCATATTAGTTGGGGATGAAAAACATGTGCTTTGCTTGTCTCTCATGTTCTGATCTTTGGCTCCCATTGATGTATGTTCTCGTGGAGCAATTGATGGGGGATGTGCCTTCCACATTTGTTTCATTTTCTTATTTTACACACCTTTAGCACAATTGCCATAGAGTTTTTGACGACTGCTGTTTCTTTTTTTTCTTTTTTTTTCTTCTATATTTATGTCTGATAGCAAATTGCAACTTCAAGAACGAATCACTGACTGCATTAGTCCAATTCTTCTTAGGTTTAGGGTATCATATCATAGTTTTTTGTTTGGTGAAGTAAGAGAACAAGATGTTCTTTTTCAGAACCTAGTTGTCAAACATATCATATGTGGTTACTAAAGATGGGGAAATTGATATTTCTTCAACTCAAAAGTAACACTTGTTTGCTACACTTGTCCAATCCCCTTTTTTTGATTGTTTACGTGTTACAATTGCTTATAGGGGTAACATTGAAGATGCTTTGGCAAAACTGCAGGTAACTATTTAGGATAACTATATTCAAGTATGTGTAGAAGCATGGAGGTGTTAATGTTACAGTTCCTTTCAGTGTTAGTGTTACACGGTGTTTCCTTTCTTCGTTTTCTTGGTATTTGGAATTGAGGGGAAATGCTCTTCTGTTTTGTTAAATGAATGATGCAGGCTATTATTGATGTTCCCCCTCCTCCTTGGGTAAAAAGGATAGCAAAATCGTGAGAAATGAAGTTCAATTCCTCTCTTCTGTACTAGTATCTAACCTCCCAAGTGGCCTGAACATGGTATGTAACTCATAAAAAATTCTCTCTCACCTCAAAGGCCTGCTATTGGAGAGCAGAAACGACTGGACTCACAGAAGAAAGCACTGCGAAGAAGCCGGGACTAGACCACTTATGATATGCCTTCAATATTTTAGTCCAAGGCTTCGATGGGCTTCTGCTGATTTTTCAGACAGCAAACCACGACGTAACCGTGGGCTGAGTCGTTGCTGAAGGGAACCCAAACCACTTTATATTTTGATTAAATTCCTCCTACACGTGCTTTCATTTCCTGATAACTATCTCTTCACCAGACCGTCTATCAATGTGTTTGATCCACCGGCTCGGCGCCTTGCCTCCACCGGTGGCACCGACGTGCGCGATGTCGAGTCCATTCCCCACCGGCAGAAACACCGATCGCACAATCCTCTACTTCCCATCAAGCACGCTGCGCCACCTGAAATGGGAGGCTGCTCTTGAGCTTGCATTCTTGCATATCAGAACCGCCCCTCTACGGCCTAATCTCGCCACCCTCAGAATCAATCCACCACCAGGAAATCAATCCCTTCCAGCCCCTCCATCGCCTCCTCCGGCCTCCCCACCACCACTTCGGCCGGCTGGCCGAACTCCCTCATCGCCTCCACAAATTTATTACACTATTATTTGTTACACAAATTTGCAATTTGAATATTTACACCAGTTTTCAGTCAGTGGACACATTATTATCGATATATATTTTGGTTATCCGTGTAGCAGATGCTAATATTTAATTTCGTATGCTTTTCTTTTATTTGAAAACTTTCATTAAGCAAGAAATTTGGCAATGCGATATATTTATCAGCAATTAACTACTTAATGAAAATTTGAATTCTTTAAGATTTTGTTTTTTAATCTATGAGCTTATTTGCCTTTTTTTGGATCCAATGCGACAAATTATATTGTATTTCACAACAAATTCAGGAACCTTTTTCTATCGACATTCGGTTTTCATTCAATTGTCTCTTTCCCAGGTTATTAAATAAATATGACATTAAAAAGGATATAAGTTCTATATTATTTTCCCAAAATAAATAATATGAATCGAGTCATAAATTTATAATTGGAATTTGGAATTTTGAATTTGGGAAAATTTTCCTTTTCGACTACTACTTATAAATAATTCTTAGATATCTTTTATGAGGACTTCTATGATATTAATTATTATTTATATTTATTGGAAAATGATTGTTCTATTATATTAATTAACCTATTATATTTTACAATATTATTAAACATTAAACAAAGAAAAAAAAGGCCGATTGATGAAATATCTCTTCCACTTACACTAAGTGATGGTGTGAATTGAAATAGGAAGTGATGGGAATAAATTTTGTGTTTAAAAATTACGGACAGTGGGTGATTAGAGTGCTTAATAAGCAATTTGACTATAACTAATGATTAGCTTAGTTGCTTAAACAAATACTAATTTGATTACGTTGAATAGTGGAAATGGTAAAATTGTTTAAAAATAAATAAATTAATAGAATTTATAAAGGAGTGACATCATCAATATTTATTAATCTTTGACATAGCTGCCGATAACGCCAATTAAATTAATTTGAGGCTGTACATACAGTGATGTCCTATTGTATTCCACTTTTATTTAATCTCATGTTAATCGTGAAATTAATTTTTTATTAATATTTTTAGTCAATCTATTCACAACACACCCAGGTTTAGCTATTAGGAAGAAAAGAAATTTTGAAAAGTGCTACTATAAAATTAAAGTCTATATCTACTGTTGTAGATTCTTGAGCTCTCATATCCTTTGTCACTTAGTAAAATTGGATAAGATTGCAAAAAATATGAACTATGAAATTATGTTTGTTATGTTGACCATTATTATCAAATCCTACGTCATTACAACCTCCTCAAGAAATCATTACTTACATGTTTCTAGTGAATTATATTTTACCTCCATGTTTGTCATATGATAATATAAATCCAATGACTTAAAGCTATTATGAGAAAAAAAAATCCAAAGTTTATTAAATTAGCTAAAACAAAAACTTAATGATTGATAATACAAAGAACTTTGATTTGGAGTTTACCAATCCAAATAATAATAATAATAAAATTCCTTTATATAGTAGTTTTGCATTTGATAAGTAGCGTAAAATATTCCATGCGATCATATTACTTTTAAGGGATAATTAGGTTTTCTTATTCCAAATAATTAAATTAGTAGGAATTCTATAGCAACCATTTATTGTTAGGGAATTTTATCTCATATTTTATTCTATTAGACTATAAATATCAGCAATCTTTCAACCCCCAATACAACCGCCATATCAAATATTAGTAATAAAAACAAAAGAAAAATAGTTTAAATTTTCCACATTTTGATCGACTACAAATCATTTCAACCACAAAAGGTATGTGGATTCCACATCATTTTCTTTTAATTATTTATTGATGGATTAATAGGATGCTGACATTTGTATCTATTTGTCAATTAATTGTTTATAAATTCAATACTAAATTGATATATTTTAAATAATAAAATAAAAAATTAGTAAATAATATACCAAAATTCACAAATTTTTTATTCTCTACAAATAGAGACTAATTTTAAGATATACATACATATTAATTTACATGGATACCGCGTCAGCGTCAGCACAAATCTAACACCATTAATTAAGTAGGATGAGATTCCTTAACAGAATTAAAAGTTGGGATAAATTCCAAATAACTCAATTATTTGGAATTAAAAAAAATCTAATTTTAATTGGTAGAATTGGAAACTTGCACAAGATTTTATTTTTCTGTAAGGGAGTTGTATTAGAATATAGAGATGATAGGGAGTATAAGTATAAATACGAATGTATCCGTTAGTATTAGGTATACGGTCAAAATAAACTAGTACAATCAGTTTTGCTCTAGCATGTACCTGTGTGTTGATGTGATAATTTAATATTAATAATTAAATTAATTTTAATTATTATAATAATCACTAATATATTATCATATCAGTCATGAATATTTTAACAAATGTTCACTGTGAGTATTCGAGCATTTATGCTTAGTAAAATATTATAATTTTTTAAAATAATTAAAAAACAAAGTCTAATCAAATATTTGGGGCCACCATGAAGTTAATTGCAACTTTATACTCTCTCTCCCATGAAATTAGTCATATTTTTTATTTCTGTCTATCTTATATAATAGTCTCATTACCAAAAATAGAAAAGTATTCTACTCACACTAATAAATTATTAATTTTCTTTATATCTATTTTCTTGATATTGTGCCCAAACCAAATGAGATTAATTTCTAGACAGTGGGAGTATTAGTGTAAACAAAATCTAACGGCATATGAGGTGGCAACAATATTGACTTTGGCTAAATCTAGTGGGCTGTCAATTTGCCACGTCAAGTGGTAGTTTGGTCAATTGTTGACTTATTGTACAGATAACTATGTACGGCCGACAACTTCTATTTTCTTTGAGTTGTATTACTATTTGCTAATGTACAATTGTGACCGGCGCTAAATTGCCAATGAAACTAACTTTGATGGTGAAAACAGACATTTTTCTATAATATAGATACAATGTTTGAAAGTTTTGGAGCTCAAGATCAAAATGATAAAGCCACACTCATGGGTCAAATTTACACACCACTATCAAATACACTTTATTTTGACCCTAACCATCTTGTTGAAGAGAAAATGTTTGATGATTGATCTTAAGATTATTGTGTTGTATATTTTGGTAAAGTTTTAGTTTCATAGAATTAATAGTATGTTAAAAAATTTGTTAAAAATTTCTTTATCTTATATTGTTTTGGTGGCTCAAAGTATGCAAAAGTCATCTTAGTTTTGTCTTTATATTAGTTTCAGTATGGTCTAAAAATGTAAAATCATGTATAGGCTTTGTATCAAGTTGTAAACTGAAGCTGATTCGAAGATCAGACTGATTCATCAGTCTGGGATGCGCAAGACTTAACCGACTAAGGTTCGAACCGAACTTTCAAATCTGAGATACATGAGTCTGGATTGATAAATTTGGGTTTCACTAAGAACGGGACGAGCCAGTATGGCCTTATCACTACCTCACACTTACTAGTATGGGGACCAAGTATGTACTAACGTCATCACTAGCATGGACTTCTAAGTTCCAGTTCCAGCGCAAAGAGGAACGTACTGACAAGTACAAATTTTAAGGATTGGAGATTCCTTAAAGTCTGCAAGACTTTAGTCTTGATACATCGGACAACCAGTCCATGATTCCTCAGACTGACAGACTATTGTGCTGACACAAAGGCGAACAGTCACCGTCATCGTCAGAAAAAGCGAAGCAGGTGCAGAATCTCTGAAAAAGCACCACCTACCCGTTGTTTGCTGCAGTCAATAGAGACTTCGCATTGAACAATCTCCAATCTGTCTCTAACGGGTATTAATTTCAAACCTTCAACCTCACGACAATAAATATCTGAGGATTTAATCAAAAGAAGGTTACACACACAATATTGACAAACATGAACTATTTATCCAATTATATTGAACACGAACCAAGCTGATACACTAAAGGTTTTTCACAAGCGTTCAAGGCTCTTAAGCTATTCCGTGTGTCACTCTAGTGAACACGAAACTCAGAACCTCAGAGTTCTTGAGTTATTATCTTGGTAATCTTTCTCTCCAGGAAAGATTACAACAGTTACATCTAGTACTTTGACTCTTATGGGCTTATTGTCGTCGTGCTAAAAGTTTCTGGAAAACTCTAAACACCTCATTCCAGCGACGAGGAGGCTGTGTGGTGTGCCCACACTCCAAGGAGCTGCGAAGTGAAGGACGAGCAAAGAACCAGGCGAGTAAGCTTGTAGATTGAAGGACGATGCATTATTCATTAAGCGATAGATCGTAGGAGCACCTTGTACAATCTAACACTTTGTGTATTTTTAGACTTGTGTCTGAAGAGTGGATGTAGGACCTTTAGAGTCCGAACCACTATAACCTTTTGTGTCATTTACTGCTTTCATTTTAGTCAGCTTATTTATCCTTAAAACTCAGCACTCAAGTGTTGTAGTATATACTGAAAACTGATACTAAACTTACTTAGACATAAAATACTTGAACTAAAGATTTGACAAACCAAATTGACACGTCACCGTCATTTTGGATAAGTGCAAGTTTACCGAATCAAAATTTTTTTTCCAATATGCATTTACGATTACTCTAATAAAATCGGGACCAACATAGTATTTGTTAGGCCCAAGATTATTTGGGTTATATCGACAAATTAAATCCCATATTAGAATTGCTTGTTGCGACTCAATCCAATCAACGCCAAGGATATTCGTAACAATCTAGTTGATCATAATAATCCGTATGGTTAAATCCAGGATATTTTAAAGGTCCAATCAGACCAAGGTTAGTGAAACCCTAATTGACTTGGATGAAATTGGTGTTATAAACGTGATACAATCTGAGATACACGGAGCACACGGTAACAAGTACAAGTAAAGGAGATTTAAAAGGAGACAACAAAAGACAGCAAGAAAATCTGAAGCCGAGTCAAGCGAACTCTTCGCGCAAGATAGAATATGCCTCCGTAGTGCTCGGAATATGGCAGTCTATCCCCAAAGGTGAAATGACTTTCGTCTTGATCGAAGAAGCACCGCAGTCGAAGAAGCTTGGGCAAACTGGATTGGAGCAGGAGCAGAGTTGGCAGGTGAAAAGCAACAGGATTTCAGGTGAAATGCAACAAACTATTTTCGGAAAAATTTCTGAACACTTGCATGCTTCCTGGGGATGCCTATTTATAGGCATGTCCACCACCTGGGGAGCGTGCTGGAGCATTGAAGACCGATGGCGGTTACGACGCGTGTCTTTGATCACTGATATTTCTACCAGATTAATTATAATACAGTGGCCAAATAAATTTATAAACCCTAAGGTTATCGATCCAGGGGAATTGTATGGGGAAACTATCCTATATACTAGCTATGATCCTAAAATTCATTGTTTGAGTGATCCAAAATCAGGGTTTTTAAAAAGTAAAGAGAACAATGCAGAAAATTAAAGAAGTTTTGGAAAGCAAATTAAAGAACACAGATTCTAGGGAAGAACTCTTATTATGGATAAT
>JAPKLW010000544.1:140688-168757 GCA_026898455.1 Plectranthus barbatus | reverse complement strand
CCTGTAAAAACACCAAAACGCGCATAATACCACCTAATATAGACTCAGGGACATAATTTATATATAAACTCAATAAAACTATATAAAATAGTAGAAAATAATATAGATAAGTGAGTAAAATTAACTTTTATATAGTTAGTTAACTAACTAATAAGCCCACATTACATTGTTATGCGTGCCACTTCGAGGATCGATTTCTCACTCACCGGAATTCGGTTCTGAGAAAATAAATATACTACGCTTATCTACTCGCGATGTACTTCGACCTTGTAATATTTAATTACAACAAAACTAAATATTTTCGCACGAGTGATTAACTCGAACTTGTCCGGATTCCAACAATCCCCCCATGAGTAGAAATGCCCAATGCATAAATGCAAAGCCAACTCCGTCCTCGAGAAACGTTAATGCACACGAAGAAGTAGTTTGTGACTTTGAACCTTTCATCTTCAACATCGTCGGATACACTGGTGGCTTAGTGGAAAAGACCTTGAACTAACCCTCCGTCGTGTGTACCTAGACAACGACATTGAAACAGTAACATTTCAAAACTCCATCCGTTCTCACGTTTGTTTCCATTACGGGCCGTGGAAAACCCCTTTGGATTCATAAGTGTTCATTTGAAGCGGCCCTCACTTCCACTTATATAGGTGACTTCCTATTAAGAGTATCCTGCCGTACCCAACCACTACGTGGTTTTCAGGAGTCATTAAAAGTCGATTGACTTAACCTATACCACATGCAGGCTTGAAAACACCTAGGTTTGCTCACCTAGGGAAGGGAAGAATTAGGTGTTAACACTCGAACTTATATAGCTTAGTTTTCCCATTGAACCTAGTTCTTGGGATCTCCAATCACCTAGGTTGGGCGTCCACTATACTCGTTCTAGGTTGTGGATTTTAGTCCCATTCCCTCTAGCAACTTGTACATTTGATCTCGGTTTAACCCTTTGGTTAGCGGATCCGCCAGGTTATCTATTGACTTCACATATTCAATAGAGATAACCCCATTTGAGATCAACTGTCTAATGGTGTTATGTCGATGACGAATATGCCTCGACTTACCGTTATACATGTTATTCAGTACCCGTCTAATAGCAGCTTGGCTGTCACAGTGAATCATCACCGAGGGCACTGGTTTGCTCCAACAAGGAATATCTTCAAGGAAATGACGAAGCCATTTTGCTTCTTCACCAGCTTTATCTAAAGCTATAAACTCAGATTCCATTGTGGAGCGGACTATACACGTTTGCTTTGTTGATTTCCACGAGACTGTCCCCCACCGACCGTAAACACATATCCACTCGTGGAATGTGAATCATTGGTGTCGGAGATCCAATTGGCATCACAGTACCCTTCAAGTACAGGTGAAAATCTAGTGTAATGTAACCCTAAGTTAAGAGTATACTTCAAGTATCTCAAAACTCTCACAAGAGCTTTCCAATGTTCTTTACTTGGATTGCTCGTGTATCTACTCAATTTATTTACCGAGTAAGCAAGATCAGGTCGAGTACAGTTAGTCAGATACATGAGACTACCAATGACCCTTGCATACTCCTCTTGAGCTACAGGGTCACCTCGGTTCTTGCTCAGATGAACATTGAGTTCCAGAGGTGTTTTCCAGAGGTGTTTTTGTTGGTGAACTATCATAAGCATTGAATTTTCTAAGCACTTTCTCAACATAGTGAGACTGTGACAGGATAATTCCATCAGTTCTTCTCATGATTTTGATCCCGAGGATCACATCAGCTACACCCATGTCTTTCATGTCGAAGTTTCGCTTCAACATTCTTTTAGTATCAACGATTACTTGTTGATTGTTTCCCATAATCAACATGTCATCTACATAAAGGCATACAATAACAAAAGAGTTAGAGGTACCTTTATAATAGACACACTTGTCACACTCGTTGTACTTAAACCCGTTTGCCAACATTGTGTTGTCAAACCTTATATGCCACTGCTAAGATGCTTATTTTAGACCGTACAAGGATCTTATCAACTTACAAACCTTCTTTTCTTGACCGGGTACAATGAACTCGTCAGGTTGATCCATGTAGATTTCTTCCTCTAATTCACCGTTTAAGAAAGCAGTTTTCACATCCATTTGGTGAATCTCTAGATTATATAATGCAGCAATCGCGAGAAGCACTCTAATAGACGTGATTCGAGTTACAGGTGAATAGGTGTCAAAGAAATCATCTCCCTCTCTTTGTCTAAAGCATTTTGCCACAAGGTGGGCTTTATACTTATCGACAGAGCCATCGGCTTTATACTTTCTTTTTAGGATCCACTTGCATCCTAAGGGTTTGCAACCTTTCGGGAGATCAGTCAGAATCCATGTATGATTATGCATTATGGATTCAATTTCACTGTTGATCGCTTCTTGCCAAAGAGAAGCATCTGGTCGAGCTAGAGCTTCCTTAATAGTTTTTGGTTCGTCATCGAACATATAGGTAATGAAGTCGGGAACAAAACTTTTAGCAGTCCTAGCTCTTTGACTACGTTTCGGTTCTTCCTCAATAGGATCAGAACTAGTAGCCTCCTCATGCGTTCTCTTTTGAGAAACTTGAGGTTCATCCTCCTTTTTCTTATTTGGATATACATCTTCAAAGAATATTGCATTCCTTGATTCTATCGTCGTTCCTACGGTCACATTTGGGTTCTCCGACTTGTGCACTAGGAAATGATAGGCTGCGCTGTTAAGTGCATAGCCAATGAAGATGCAATCAATCGTTTTAGGACCGATTGCAACTTGTTTAGGCGGAGGCACTTCAACCTTTGCTAAACAGCCCCAGACTTTGAGATATTTGTAGGAAGGTTTCCTTCCTTTCCACATCTCATACGGGGTAACATCTTTTCCTTTAAGAGGAATTTTGTTCAAGATGTAGTTAGTTGTTAAGACAGCTTCCCCCCACATATTTTCGGGTAGTCCCGAACTGATCAATAGAGCATTCATCATCTCTTTTAATGTCCAATTTTTTCTTTCGGCAACACCATTTGATTGAGGTGAGTACGGAGCAGTCGTTTGATGAATTATGCCTGAAGCAGCACAAAGTTCTTCAAACGGAGTGACATACTCTCCACCTCGATCACTTCGAATCATTTTGATTCGAGTGCTCAATTGATTCTCTGCTTCCAGTTTATAGTTTTTGAAAGCTTCTATTGCTTCATCTTTACTTCGGAGTAAATAAAGATAGTAATATCTTGTGCAATCATCAATGAAGGTTATGAAAAATTTCTTCCCACCTCTAGTTTGCACAAACTTTAGATCACACAAATCAGTGTGAACTAATTCTGGAGTCTTAGTGCTCCTTTCGACTGATAGAAATGGTAACTTTGCCATTTTAGCTTCAACACAAACTTCACATTTTGTTTGTTTAAAATCAGTCACTTTCAACAAGTTTAGATTCGTCAATCTTTTTATAGCATTTAGATTTACATGTCCTAATATAATATGCCACAAATCAGAGCACTCAATCAAGTAAGCAGAAGAAGATTCACCTTTATTCATAACTTTCTCGGCTTGGCGCCGTGCCATTACATTCATTTTGAAAAGCCCGTTGGCAAGGTAACCCCGACCAAGGAACTTTCCAAACTTAGACAAAATAAACTTCTCAGACTCAAAAACAAGCTTAAAACCATTGTTTACAAGAAGTGAGCCTGAGACTAGATTCTTCCGGATGTCCGGGACATTCAGCACATCCTTCAAGGTGAGGTCCTTTCCACTTGTGAGCCTTAGGACCACGTTTCCAACACCAGCCACATCAGACGAGGCTTGGTTGCCCATATGAAGCTTTCTTCCTTCAACAGCTTTGTAGGAAGAGAAGACATTCCTCTCGGATGCTACGTGACAAGTTGCACCCGTATCTACGAACCACTCCCTCGGATTGTCCACATGGTGGACTTCTGAAACAACAGCACACAAGTCGTCTTCCCAATCATTATTGGGTTCGAAATTATAGTTATACATCTTATCTTTGCCCTTGCCTTTAGCTTTGGGCTTCTTGCATTGGCTAGCCATGTGGCCAGACTTGCCACAGTTGTAGCAATCGCCTTTGAACTTAGGCTCTTTGATCACAATGCCCTTGTTCGATTGGGTAGGCCTCTTACGCTTCTTTGATGGACCACCACGTTCCATCAAATTGGCCTTAGCCTCCATAGCCCTCAGTCTTGGATTAGGCCTTCGATTGTCTTTTTCAATCCGAAGCTTGACAATCAAATCTTCAAGAGTCATAGCCTTTTGTTTGTGCTTAAGGTAACTCTTGAAGTCCTTCCAAGAAGGTGGTAGCTTTTCTATGACCGCAGCCACATTAAAAGCATCGGGAAGCAACATCCCTTCGGCTTGAACATTGTGCAAGATCAATTGAAACTCTTGCACTTGTTCTACAACCGATCTATTGTCTACCATCTGGTACGACAAATACTTGGCCACGGTGTACTTTTTAGTACCCGCGTCCTTAGTTTGGTACTTCTTCTCTAGCATTTCCCATAGTTCTTTTGTTGTAGTTACATTGGAGTATACATCATACAAGGGATCTACTAAAGCATTAAGTATAAAATTCTGGCAAAGGAAGTCCCCATGGCACCAGTTGTCGAAGGCGACGCGCTTCTGGCGGTCCGGCTCATCATCAGCGCACTCGGGCTTGTCTATCTTCAAGTAGTTGGCAAGACCCAACGTGGTGATGTAGAAAAGCATCTTCTGCCTCCACATCTTGAAGTCGACGCCAGTGAACTTGGAGGGTTTCTCCGCTTGAGCATTCGGAGGGAGGCGCGGAGCAGTCGGGTCATAGTCAGGCACACCGTTGTTATTGTTGTTGTTACCACCACCATCGTTACCGGAAGCAGACATCTCAGATTAATATTCTGTCTTGCGATTGTTATAAACGTGATACAATATGAGATAAACGGAGCACACGGTAACAAGTACAAGTAAAGGAGATTTAAAAGGAGACAACAAAAGACAGCAAGAAAATCTGAAGCCGAGTCGAGTGAACTCTTCCCGCAAGACAGAATATGCCTCCGTAGTGCTCGGAATATGGCAGTCTGTCCCCAAAGGCGAAACAACTTTCGTCTCAATCGAAGCAGCACCGCAGTCGAAGGAGCTCCGGCGAACTGGATTGGAGCAGGAGCAGAGTTGGCAGGTGAAAAGCAACAGGATTTCAGGTGAAATGCAACAAACTATTTTTGGAAAAATTTCTGAACACTTGCACGCTTCCTGGGGATGCCTATTTATAGGCATGTCCACCACCTGGGGAGCGTGCATGTCTCGGGAACGTGCTGATTGAATTCCAGCACGTTTCTGTAACCCCCACAGACACGTCATGTGCTGACATGCTCGCCATGTCACGCACATGTGTGCTCCATGCTGTACTACTGGGCCAGATTGAGTCGCCAAAAAGATAAAGCACTTTCGGCCCAAGCCCAAGCCGAAGCCCAAGGCCCAAAGACCAAGATCCAAGACCGGACCGGAGCCGGGGCACGGGTGCGGGCGCTCGGCCTGCGGCCTCGCTCAGGCCGAAGGCCGAGGCAGGGCGAGGCAGGTGGCGGTGCGCGCGTAGGAGCACGTGGCTGTGCTAGGACACCCTTATTACACACTTGTTATTACAAGGTTTAACCACTTAGGTATTTAAACCATGTTAAGTGTGTTTAATTAACCAATGTGGGACATCATTAATTAACTAATTAATATGCCCACATTACATTGTTATGCGTGCCACTTCGAGGATCGATTTCTCACTCACCGGAATTCGGTTTTTGAGAAAATAAATATACTACGCTTATCTACTCGCGAAGTACTTCGACCTTGTAATATTTAATTACAACAAAACTAAATATTTCTGCACGAGTGATTAACTCGAACTTGTCCGGATTCCAACAATTGGAAACATGTTGGCGTAAAAAAAATGCAGGTTGAGTCTGGCAACTAGAAAGGTGGAATAGAAGCCCCCATGACCCTGAAATTTGAGGACTGATCGAGCAGTTGTGCGTCTTAGGCCTAGGGCTTCATACAACAAAAGAGGAGTCGCAATCGATTTCATTCATCTCTTTATTATACACTTGCTCATTGCTGCTCTGCCGAAATAATTATACTTAACTCATGCTCCATTATTTATTGTTCATCTACGTTTCTTTCATTTTTTATTTACATTATCAAACACACATTCACTCAATTGTCGGTCACTTACACGCATCATCTCACTTGAATCATCATATGAACATGTTGTCTAGTTATTTTCTACTAATAATTATGAGAGCTCCTGTTTTTTAATTAATTAAACATAAGCACTATTCAATTAATTGAATTTTTTTAGGTTGACATATAAGACTCTAAATGGAAACATGCAATGATGGAAATTAACATATCCTCATAACGTCTCGGTGGCCTAGATGATAATAAAATTAGAAAAGCCCAACAAGTAGTCCAAAGTGGAAAGCATTAATCAATTCTAAAAGAGTTGGTCTGACAGGATCTCACCATTTTTTTTTATTGTGTTGACAAATTTTAATACATCATTTTAATAAGTTAAATACATCATTTCATTTTAAAAAATTATAAATTTTGCAATAAAGAAATACATCATTTTAATAAAGAAATACATCATTTCAATAAATTAAATATATCATTATTTTTTTCTGTGTAAAAAATTACATTATTTACAATAAAGAAATACATCATTTGCAATAAATAAATATATCATTTTAATAAATTAAATATATTATTAAATTCGTCTCACAATAAAAATGATAAAACTATCTTATCTGATAATTTGTCATTTTAAAATTAAACGTTCAATTCATCCCTAAAAGTGAAGTCTTGAATTGACCCCTCATGAACCTCACAATGCACTTGTCAACACTACAAAAAAAATTATTTGTGGTGACAATAATTTTAGTGACATTTATATTTTTGTAGCTAAAAATACATTTATAGTAACAATTATGCATTTTGTCACTAAAAATACAATTTTTGACAATTTTATTAGTTGCGGTTATTTATTATCACTAAAGTTAGTGACAATAATATTTATGTCACTAAACATATATGTATAGCAACAACAAATTCTTTTGTCACAAAACATATAATTTGTGATAATTTTATTAGTTGCGAGTATTTATTGTCAATAATGTTAGTGACAATAATATTTTTGTCACTAAACATATATCTACAGCAATAATATGTTTTCTTGTCACAAAAAACTTAATTTGTGATAATTTTATAAGTTGTCAATATTTATTGTCACTAATGTTAGTGACTATAGCTTTTTTGTAACTAAACTATTTTAGCTACAACAAAATTTTTCATCACAATATATTTTTTATTTGTGACAAGTTCATATGTTGTTAGTATTTATCGTCACTAAAGCCAGTGACAATAATTTATTTTGAAACTAAAAATATTTTATGGTGACAATAACTCAATTTATCACAACAAATTATAAATTGTGACAGTTTAATATATTATCACTAAATTCGACAGCAATAATATTTCTAATTATATTTTTGCTAAATTTCAAAATTTAATAAACTTCACTAGTTTATTATTAATGACTTTTAAAAGTCATCAATTTGATTTTGATAACGTAACATCTCAAACTCTTAAAATTTCATAAAATTCTATTTTATACTTGCAAATTTATGAAGTTATAAAAATAACAATTAAATATTGACTTTATATATTTCAGGAATTAAATTATATAAGTATTTGTATTTAAGTAATAAAGATTCATAAAATTTTAAATTTAATCACATTTAAATTATAATTAAAATACTAAATAATACATAAATATTAAATTGTTTAATCAAATTATTATTTTCAATTACATATTATATAAAAACTATTTTTAATAAAAATTAAAATCTTACACAATAAATTTTTAATTAAAACTTATTTTTATTCAAATCTAATTCATACTAATCTTATAAATTAAATGACTATTACCACTTCGGCAAATTCTAAATAAAGTAAAAGTAAATATTGTGTAGTAATTTTTTTGTATAAAATTTCATTCTACTAATATTTATATTTTACTTTTATTTTTTAGAATTCTATGGTGTGGTAGTTTTTTAATTTATAAGATTATAAGAAATTTAATTTATAAAGCGTGAAATAGGACTCCACAAATTAATAAGTTTTAGATAGATATTCATCTTTACCTTATATATATATTAATTGTCCAAAATATTAACAATTAATTATATAGTGCAGTGGATGGACACAAAAGATTGAACTAAGAGGTACAGTTTCGAATCCTAATGGAAGCATAAAATATTATTTTTTTTCTATAACTATGTGCAGGGTCCTGATTATTGGTAGGACTGTGCGGTGCGGTGATGGCTCGTTGGTCCTGATTACTCTTGGTGTAGTGTGGTTGGCTTCGACTCGTGGTGGCATGTTAGGTGCGGTTGGTCGATGGCTTGGTGGTGGCGGGCTAGATGTGGTTCGTGCATTGCGGTTGGTAGATGGCTTAGTGCATTGGTCGCGGCTCGGGGGTGGCTAGGCCGACGGTTAGGTGCGGACCGTGCGGTGTAGATGGGTTCAAATGACTTGGTCAACGGGCTAGGTGTTTTAGTGACGATAAATTATGCTTACTAAATTTTAAGCTTTTTTGATAATTAGTGTTGTGGCTAAAACGTGTTTATTTAGTGACAACACTTATGTGTGACTATATTACGATATTTTAGTGATGACAAAATATGCTACTAAATAATAAAGTTTTTGTGATAATTAGTTTAGTGGCTAAAACATGTTTATTTAGTGACAACACATCCGTGTGGCTATATCATGATAATTTAGTGACGATTATAGCTTGTAACTAATTAATAGTGAATTAGTGATGAAACTTGGTGTCACAATAAAATAGAGCAATGGTGACAACTATCGCAGTTCGTGGCTAAACCTTTTAGCCACTATTCAGTAGCCACGACATTGTGACGACACACAATATTGTCACTAAGATGCTATAGTGACAAAATTCATATTTATAGTGACAACTTCTATCGCCATTATAGACATTTTTTTTGTAGTGCAACTACCGACATTTAACGTCCCAATTTCTAAAATAAAATGATAGATAATAATTAAGCAAATATGCACTGTCACTATCATTTAAACTACTTGGGAAAAATAAATTATTTTCATTTGAACAGAACAAAATGGTAAATGAACTTTATTTGAAAGATTTGACCATCCCACAGCACATCGCATGATACTTTATCTAAAATTGATAATAACATTGCGACGATCTTATTGGTTCATCGGTGATCACATTTATCTGAATTATACAATTGTAATATATGTTATATGGAACCTGTCGGCACAAATAGAACATATTTAGTCCGTTAGCTAATAATAAGTATACGCAATTACTTCGATGCGTCACCTAAATAATAATAACTAGTATTGCTTCCCACGCGATGCGTGGAACTTTAATTATTTGTATTGAAATAAGATTTACTTATTTTATTTAAATCAAAATAATAGTGATTTTTAATATATATATATTAACTATATATGTCTATAATGACATATAATATATAATAATTCATTATTTATAGCATGTATGAACATGGACGAATACATACTCGAAGGATTGTGACTATCTCGTAGGGTTGGTTGTGCCTTATTATTTTTAACTATAACTAAAAAAAAAAGTTTTCAGCTTATCCCCGCCCTCCAACCATATATTGCCTCCGCCTCGGTGCATAATAAAGAATATAATATACTATAAATTAATTCTTTAAAATATATTACAAACTATTCATATTATAAAAATATTATTCAAACTATTTGTTTTGTTTAAAAAATATGGTCCAATGTATATATTCCCATAAAATTATATATTTCTTCTCGAACATTTCAACTTGATGATTTCTTTTAATATTTTAATTATTTTATTTAATAATAAATAATGGCAATATTTTTGACTCATTTTTTTAATACTCAAATGATTTATTCCCTTAATTATATAAATGATATTTATAAATTGATAAAATTAATTTCCTTAATTAATACAAATCATACACTCAATTTGATTGATTGAGTTGATAATAATTCGTAATTATTTTTTTAATGTAAAAAATTTTATAATATTTTTTCCTTTAAATAATATTCTAATTTGATAATTTCATTAGCTTTGTTAACCAAGTGGGAACTTTCTATAATCATGCACAAATTCTATGAGTAAATAAATAAAAATTTCATTTAATAGACTTTTATTACATTTTTTATTAGTTTTGATGATTAATTGATTTAAGAAACAAAATCATTATACTAATTGATCATGTATGATCAATTGTTATTATATTTGTTACTATTTGCGATTTTATTTAATATTTTTAGTTAATATTTTATCTAATATTAAATAACACAAAATTTTCAATTTTATTTCAAATGATCCATATTTAAATAAATAAAATTAATACTAAACATGTTATAATCCATATAATGCTTAACGTTACCTAATCATATAAAGCTCCCAAAAAACTCTCTAACATACTTAATTAGAAAATTGACATTAAGCATTCAAATATTTTAATTCATTCATAACACTCTCAACATACTTAATTTATTCAAGCTTGATGGATTGTATTATAATTCAACTAAAAACTCTCTATATTTTTATAAAATTAGTTTAATGTGGCAATACATTAGAGGTGATAATGATAATTAAAATTTATCCCACCACTAATGTCATACTGCCGTATGGATGTATTGACATATGAGCGAAACTAATCATATGTATAACAAAGTTGAATAAAAATTCAAGAAACGAAATAAAAGTGCTAAAATGTAGAAATTTTATATAACAAAAGTTCTTTTCCATAGCACGATATAAAATAAAATATGATGAATAATAAAATGCAAATTACAATTGGTGTACTCATCTCGCATTCAAATGTGACACTTTGCGCAAATATGCATCATTTGGTTTTTGGTCTTCCTCCTTACAAAATACTCGATTCATTGTTTGAATATCAATTTGAATCTAAATAATATGATTTACAATAGTACAAAGGAAGGAGGGGAAAAAAAACTAAACTAAACAAAGAAGCATAATTAGATTTTTCACTTGAGAGAAAATATAAAATTTATGAAATTGTAAATAGGGGACTCATATTTATAGTGCGAATAAAACAATTGAAGGTCCAAAATTTGATCATATTTGCCATTATTTAAGGATTGTGTTTGATATGATTACCTTTAAAAATCATTATGAATTTATGATATTGCTTCCTTAAATAATAAATTATGCATTCAATTATTGTTGGCCAAATCAATTATAATATTCTAATTGATATTTTGAGTTGATAACTTAAATTAATTAACTAAAACTTCTTAATATAGTAAGAATTAACGGATTAATAATCTAATTTTTTGTATAGTTCTTTTTCCTATTTTAATATTTATTATTTATAGCTAAATGAGAATGAAATTTATTAGGACTCGTTTTAATATAATTAGATTGAATTTATATATAAAACATTTTAGGATTAATTCCATACAAGTATTTGTGTTTATAAGAATTCGTAATTATTATTGCTTGAATTAATAATACTTGAGAAAAGATTTAATCCAATTATATCATTATATGTTCTCCTAAATTATGTGATTTTTTCACTAATTAGTGAATTTAAATCAAATTGTTTATTAATATTTTAATAAATTTTATATTTAAGTTTATCAATAAAATATTAAGTAAATTATAAATAAAATTTTATGTTGATCATAATAAATATTAAATAAATTTCATATAAATAATTAAGTATATAATATATAATTGATAGATCTAATCTTAAATATCAACTATTTCCAAGAATACCATAACTTAATTTTGAATTATATTATGTATGATTATGGAATATTTAACTTATTAATTAATGAACATTTAATTCAACTATATTTTCCATATAAAGAATCCGGTATTGTTTTAATATATATATAGATAAGTTATGTAAATAATTTAATTGAATAAATGCTAATAATAATAATATCCATGCTTTCTGATAACTTGAAAGAATTTGTGAAAGGAAGATTTACATGCAACCTAGATCAAGCCCAACAAGCCTAATAATATATATACGTAGCCAATAGTCCAAATAAATAACTAAAATTATATGGCCCAACAATTAAAATGACCCAACCTAAATCCATAATAAAAAATGGCCCCTGAAATAAAAAAAAAAACTAATCAAGCCTACAAAAGAAAATAAAGCCCAACACTACAACAATTAAAATAAATGGGCTAGCAAAATGTATATCTCCCCCTTTATATGTATCTGCTACGACAACCAAAGAAAATTAAGTTTTTCCTCGTCCATTGTCGACGACCCCATGCAACACAAGAAAAAAAATACTTGCAAGAAAATGATACTCTAGATAAGTTGAGAAATAATATTTTTGTGTGACTAAATGAACTAACCTTGCCCCCTTTTATAGTGAAAAATACGGGAGCTTAAAAGTTAGTAATAAAAGTGAAAGATTTAAAATTTATGATTAATGAGATAAATTGGAGATCATGGGAGATGTATAATAAATTGCAGCTATAGAAATTTGAATAGTTTAATAAAATAATACTCCCTCGTCCTAATTATTTGATCTTATTTTAATTTGTACGAATGTCAAAGCTCATTTATGAATGTATTAAATATCGAGAAATTTTTTTTAAATTACCCTTATTTAACAATAACTAGTAATAATAACTATATCAGTTGTGTTTAATTTATAAAATTGTTTAAGGTAAATCTATAAACACATACAAAAAGTATTACTAAATTTGGATATGTGACCATATAAATGGGATACCCTAAATAAATAACCTGAACCAAATAATTGGAACAGAGGGAGTATGTATATTTTATTTTGTAAAATAGATGACTCCATGATTTGAATATGGGCTAGAGAACTTATTGAATTCAAAATGGTAAATGGACTTAAAATGAAAAATTTAGGGCTAAAATAATAATTTTGGGTTAGTAAAGTTAACAAATTGGCCCAAAACATAAATTTGGACTAAATCAATTTAATATTAATAATAAAATTGAATAATAAACAACATAAATTTATGATTAATTCCCAAATAACTGAGTTTTTGGGAATTTTATCCCAAGTTTTCTAGGTTAGGGAATTTTATCCCAACTTTTAATTTTGTTTGGAATTTCATCCCAAATACTAACTTTGTAACATATTTGCTAAATCACTATTTTTTTTACATGTACACGTCCATGTAGAATTTTTTTTTATCCAAAGAAAAACAAAAGCACGTAAGCAATTTAAATCCAAAATCCCTAAATTTTCAAATACTTCCTTCTTAAATCCTATCTCCTCCTTCTTAAATCCTATCTCCTCCCCGCCTAATTCCTCTACGGTGGCATTTTTGATATTTTTTTATGCTGGTTAGGCCCATCGATGAGGTCAAACCTCTAGCACAGAACAAAGAAAGAGATCTAAAATCATTTCTTGTGCGCAATAATGAAAACGTTGAGAGATACATCTCAACCGCTGCAGAAATCGAGCAAGCAGCGCGCAGTTGTTACGCAGATCACATAAGATTCACTGCAGCTGAGTTCGTGGATATGCGGGTGCTCGATGCATGCTTCATCATCGCATTAGTTCAAAAATCCCACTGTTAAGGAATGAGGGGAGGAGGAGACGGGATTTAAGAAGGAAGTATTTGAGAATTTAGGGATTTTGGATTTAAATTGCTCAAGTGCTTTTGTTTTTCTTTGGATTAAAAAAAATACATGGACGTGTACATGTAAAAAAAAACAGTGATTCAGCAAATATGTAACAAAGTTAGTATTTGGGATGAAATTCCAAACAAAATTAAAAATTGGGATAAAATCCCCTAACCTAGAAAACTTGGGATAAAATTCCCAGAAACTCAATTATTTAGGATAAAATTTCCTAACCTAGAAAACTTGGGATAAAATTCCCAAAAACATAATTATTTGGGATAAAATTCCCAAAAACATAATTATTTGGGATAAAATTCATAGTTTTCCTAACAAAGATTATAGTGAATTTGTATAAGGAGTTAAAAAAGTATTAAAAAACTTTAGGGTGTTACAAAATGGCTACGGTTTCGTTATCCAGTTCGTAACAAATCTTCAGAAATCTAGGTGTCAATCTTTGATAATACGATATTTTGGTTGTTTTATGATTTCTCGAAGTGTTAGGTGAATGGTTTGAAAAATTGCGGTGATAATCAATGCAATTTGCAAGCATATCAAATTTAAGAATATGAATTAGCTGAGGCATAATTCTAAATGCAGTCGCATTTTTCTAAATACAACCACTATAAAAAAATAAATTTAAATTATTATATATTATTATAATTTTGCCCTTATAACTCCCAATTTAATATTTGAATCAAAATTAATAATTAAAAACCAATCTTAAATATGTAACCCACGTGAAATAAAAATCTAAATCCCATACAAATAAAAGCGATGAGCATTTTGTTGTGAAGAACAATAAAAACGGATTCTAATGCAGAGAGAAAACACACACCATTTGACATTTTGAAGATATTTTCTACATTTGGTTGGCCTAATTTTGCAAGCCTACGGAGTTGCTTATCCAGTACTTGAGAGTCTTCCATTCACCTTCTCTCATCACCCACATCCAGATCCTCTTCCTTTGTCCAACGTTACATTATACTTCTCTCGATACATCCATTTCAATTTTTTTTTTTTTATTGTCAGCACCGTAACAATCAAAGAAATTAATCCCACAAGTAAATTAATTGTCAAAACTGATCTGAAGAGATTATGATACATAAGTTAATAGTTCTTGGTTTTAAAAAACGTTGTACCTCAATAAATTGAATATTTTTGGAGTGTTGATTTTTATTTCATCTATAAAGAGATGAGGCTATATATTTAAATTTGATGTATGTTAATTAAAATTTTTAATTGGGGCTGCAGGGATAATATAGAAATAATATATTACAATTTAAATTTTTATTTTTAAAAGGGATTATATTTAGCAAAAATGTGGTTGCATTTAGAATCACCCTTAGTTGATGCTTTGGTTTTCAATCTTACTACAAATTTGCGGCAGAAGTAGAGGAACTTAGCCTTCACATTCATAAACAACCTCTCTTTTTGTTGGTCACAAAATCAAAATTAGGCAAAAATGCAACGAAAGTCTTTCAAGGTTGAGCCCTCCGAGCTGGTGATTCTTGCACCAGCTCAGGTTTAAAAATATAGTTGTTTTGCTGGTCGGATATATTATTTAACCGATTTCAATAATATACTCCATTACTTGAATATAGTACAAAAACTTAAAGAAAGAAGTAAATAATATCATATTTTATAGAGATTCAGACAAAAACGTCTTACGTCCTCTCTTCAAACGCGCAGTCTAGAATCACTAGGTTGTCAATTGCAAAGATGTCAACGATCTATTGCGATGGAACTTACAACAATGAGCTCGATCATTTACTATGTTCGACTAGTAGTGATCCCACTAAGCAGACGCAGAACTAACTCAGTTTGCCTCGCGCGAACGGAACATGACTCAAACATAACAGTTCTAGGTTCTCGTCAAGTAATGCTTCGCATTAAAACTTCACAGAATTATAATCATTTCCAAGTACTTCGCACTTGGTACTACACAAAATAATGACGTACCTTTAAGCCTTAAGACACTTAATTAAGGTAACACAAAATCGATATAACATTTTTTAATTGTATGCTAATAACAAAATCAAAATCAATGCATTGCATGCACCAATCATTCTCATGCCTCTGAGTAGCGATTCACACACCGCTCACACTCAAACTGATGGGTTTTGTATACTGAAAGTATTTATTACAATGAGTATACAACGATTTATTTCTCCTATCTGTTAACAATCTTACATGTATGAACAATGGTATCCTCTTGTCTCACCGATAGGGACGATCATACGGCGTGTTGTAGATCGCAGAAGACAGTATGATCACTTGACCTAGTGAGACATAAACCTGATCACATCCGAGACAGCGTATGAGAATACGTCTGTCCGGATGGCTGCGGCATTGTCGGAATAAGTAGTCTGTCTTGGTTACTTGACATGCTGGTACGCAGAGGTGGCGTATTGATGGACCGCAGTGAGATGTATTCGTCTTTCTGACATCAGCAAATACAAGATCTCGTTATATTGATTGAGTCCAAACCCTAATGAAGGTTCAGGGGTTTGCACGGGTTGACTGTTGCTTTGACTTGCCATGGTGGAGAGCCTAAGTAACGTGCTCGTATATCCGCATCTTGGGTAACAGCAATTCGTGTAGTACCGCCTGAGACTGGACTTAGGTAACCATATCCGAGTAATAGGATGGGGACATTCCCTAAGGAGCTAAATAACATTCATCGTGCCAAAGTCCTGCAGGCTGATTAAGTTCAGGCACGAGTGATAAGGTTTGAGTGGTACTACTCAGGAATAATAAGATATTAATTAATTGTAGTTAGAGCTTGTCAGAGGCTCCGATTAATTAATGGATGTCCGGTAACCTTAAATATGGGGATTCTCAATTAATGCAACTCGTTCTCATAACGTGATAATAAAGGGGTAGGTCAGTATTAATTCTGTGGTGAAAAAGAATTAATATTAATTAATTAATTGTGTCCTGGGTTGTGGACATGGGAATTAATTAATTTATAGGCCCACTTTATTATTTGCATTAGGTCCCAGGACTGGCCCAATTAAATATGTTGAATTGAGCCCAAAATGGCCCATTAGGGTTTCCAACCCTAGGTCTATAAACAGACAGCTCTCTCTCATAAGTTGTAACATAGTTGAAAAACACAAACCCTGGAGAGAGTGTGTGGGCGCCGATTTTGGGAAGAAAAAGGAGGAGAATTTCGATTCTGGTCCTGCTCAGATTACAGATCTACGGAGTCCTCACCAATAGTAGATCTGAACAGCATTGGGACACAACCCTGAAGATCTGATCTGGAGAACAGATTTTCTTTCTTCCTTCTTTTCTGTTTAGATTTTAATCTAGAAATTAGATCTCTAATTTCTGTTTCCGCAGATTAAATCGGATCGCGTGGTTGAATTAAGATTTGGAATTCAAACGGAAAGATCAATACAGACTCTACGGAGTTACGGTAAAACCCTAAATCCACAATTCTTCGTATTAAATTCATAGGAGCATGCTAGGGTTTTGAGAATTTTAATTATGAGCAATATCCATAGATCGATCCGGTTCAGTTTGGTTTTGGTGATACGGTTCACGGAAAAACCCTACACAAACTAAGCTACACATAACTTAGATACTTCCACATTCAACCAAGACTGTGGGTCTCGTTTTACGTCACCCACGACAATATCAATCCAAAATCAAATCAATCAAAACCAGAACTCATCGTAAGTTCACTACGGAATTGCTTTTTCAAAGCCAAAAGTTTAGTCAGTCATTTACCTGATCCATCCTAATCTAACTTCCAAGGTTAGCACAAATCTCAAAACATATTTAACCAACTTAACACACAATCTAACACATCTTTAAGCAGTATAACATATCAATTACACTGCTTACACAAAACTTTCAAAATCAACATTTTGAAATCTTAGTTTCACAAGGTTACCTTATCGGTGTCAAAACCAAAAAGAATTCAACAACTTTAGTAACCTCGCCAGGTTAAACAAACTATAGCCTCAGCTCAATTTCTTTTGCTCAAAATGATCAAAATGACAGCTAGGTACTGATAAGTTCGTGTTTTCACCAACTTATCAATGAGTTCTTTGACTGTTTTGGTTGATTTTAGAGTAGTTTTACGTATTTTATCGTGCATGAAATGGCTTTGGTGCTTGTAATGTTGTGGTTGATGTATTGTGCAGGTTTTTGAGTCGAAAATAGTGAAGAATCGGAAGATGTTCGGGTTCCAAGCCTACGTCGATCGACACAGACCCGTGTCGTTCGACGCAAACCCGCTGAGTCTAGTTCGCATCGATCGACGCATGCTCCGCGTCGATCGACGTAGCTTATTCAAGTACGTCGATCGATGCGAATTCTACGTCAATCGACGTGGATCCGTGAAAGTCCAGATTTGATCATGTTTGAAGATTTAGATAGATCTATTCCTAGATATGTTAGGATACATCTATCACCTATATATAAAGCCATGTAAATTTGATTTTTGAGACATGCCATATTCCAGAGTTAAGCTTTTAGAGATTTCAAGCAGCAATCATGTTTTATTATTGAAGACGAATATTGTGGGAAGACTTCTACAAACAGTTTTTGATTATGCAATTCAAGTTTTATTTATCTTTGATGGTTTTTACTATGAATATGTGTAACCAAACTATTTTCAGATTCTAGGGTTTCAAACTATCAAGTATGCATGTTTGATTAATTGAATAAATTTTCCTTTTCCATCGTAGTTTGTGAATTCTGTGCTTATTTGTAATCTTGAGTTGCTGGCCATATCTTAGGATTAATTAGTTGAGAATTAGAAAGGTAAAAGTAATAATTTCAATTAAAAGAGTTTTCATAATATAAACTAATTTCTTGTCTGAAAAGAGGGAAATAGATTATAGGAATAGATCTGTAGGGCTTTGGAGTTAACTAAATTGTCCTCAAGATTGAAAAGATAAGAGATATTTGGTTAATCTACTTTATGAATTGTCTAACCAAGAGATTCATAATACTTTTCTGATATTTCACTACGAGTAGGAATTAAATTGGAAATTGATCGATTTATCCTTACATGTAATACTTGATAGGTATATATCCTTGGAATCTGTGTTTCTCATATCTGAATTCACCAAGCTTTTCTTTATTTTTTGTTTAAATTTTAATCGCAAGTTATTTCAATTTTCAAAATCTATCGAAACCCAAAATTTGAGTTTCCTAACCAGTAATTCAAGAAAATACGTTTTAATACATAAGATTTTCGTTATTTCATTCCTCTGGGATTTGATAATTTTATTTGTTGCTATATTATTAGCTTAGCTAAATCGCTAGTAAAATAATTTGGCGATCAAATTTTGGCGTCGTTGCTGTGGAATGAATAGAATTTATCTTACTATTAATTCTGTGATTGAGATACTGAATTAGGTTGTAATTTTCGCACTTTTAATAAATTTTCTTACAATTGTCGTGTCGATTCAATCGATATACAACCGTATCGATTGATGCAAGTTTTCTAGTCGCGTTGATCGACACAGCTTTTGCGTCAATCGACGCAGCTCTGTTCTTCTAGCTTTTCGAGTTTTCTGTTTCTTTTCAGTTTTACTTCACTACCTTATTTGTTGTACAGGTAGTCTATGATTACACGAGCCAATGGGAAAAAGCCAGTGGAATACAACCCGGAGATCGAAGTCACTTGCCGAAGGAAGAACTGCAGAAGGATTCAAGAATCAGGAAGCTCAAGTAATCAACCAATGGCTGAAAACATGCCACCATCGGTGGAACCTCTGCCCCCACCGCAACTTACTCTAGAGGAGCAAGCTGAGCTTCTTCGGGAAATGCGAGTTATGAGGGAACAACTGCATCAACTGAACCTCGAAAGGAGCAATCAGAACAACCGGAATCTTTGCCAGATTCCACTATTTGAGGATGATATTGAAGAATGAGGAGGATGAGGATGAGGATGCCATCCAGAAGAGGTACCGTCCTCGATTCCAGGAGACAGACTTCAGGATCGGCATCAACGCCAATAACTTTGAGCTGAAGTCCGTATTGGTGCAGATGGTGCAACAAAACCAATTCGGTGGAAGAGTCACCTTGACAAGTTCATACTACTCTACAACACTGTTAAGATTAGCAGAGTCAGCCAGAGCGCACTCCGAATGCGTCTGTTCGCATTCTCTCTTCGGGATAAAGCGCAGTCATTGTTTTCTGCACTAGACAAGACCAGTATCAGCTAATGGGCAGAACTTAGGAACGAGTTCTTGGAGAACTTCTTTCCCCCTAGCGTCATCAGACAGAGGCGTAAAGAGACCACACGGTTCGTTGAACGGCCAGATGAGAGCTTCTACGAGACATGAGAGCGCTATAAGGAGCTACTTAGATCTTGTCCTGCACATGGACTATCATTGGGAGAGCGGGCCGAGACTTTCTACGAGGGGCTGAACGACAGGATCGTCGAATTGGTGGATGCTACACTGGGAGACACCATTGTGTCAAAGAGTGGTAAGAGGGCTATGGGATTCTTCCAAAAGATGGCCAACAACAATCACCGGTGGTCTTCAGTTTGCCATCGGCTTGTGAAAGTTGTGGAAAAGGTCACTAAAGAACCTGATCTGGCAGCCGAGATGAAGAAGCTACGTGAAGACTTCGCTGCACTGAAAGCGGAGCAAACTGTTGCAGCGGTAGAGACAATTCAGGCTCTTGTTGATGGGGATTGTTTAGATGTCAACTTTGTCGAAAGGGGTGGCTATCAAAATAACTACCGTGGAGGATATCAGCAGAACAACCAGCCTTACAACTATAATCATGTCAGGAACCACCCAGGGTTCTCATATGCAAACCCTCAAGCCGTGGATAAGCCACAACCTGGATTTGCAGTGCAAGATGGAGCTGTGGTGGAGAAGAAGAAGCCAAATCTTGAGGATATTATGGCTAAGTTTATGCAAGGATCAACTGATAAAGTCAGAAAATTAGAGCAGGAAATAGCTGGAGTGAATACCAAAGTGGACCAAGTTGAGAAACACATGCAGGTCATAGAGACTCAGGTCAGTCAGATTGCCAACGCTCTTGGAGCCCAGCACAAACCCAGGCAATTGCTTAACAATACTCTAGTTAACCCCAAGAATCAAATGTACAAGGTCAATGCCATAACTCTCAGAGGGGGAAATCGTACGAGGGGCCAGAACAGCCAGGAAAAGACTCGCAGGAGGACAAAGATGTGGATCAGGTCGAGGAGGCAGCAGCAGACACTTCCACGTCAATCGACACAGGAGGTACATCGATCGATGCAGCAACAAGAGCCACGTCAATCGATGCAACTCCATATCGATTGATGCAGGTCCCCAGGCCGCCTGTGAAGAAGCCTCATATGTCGTTTCTGCAGCATTTTGCTAAAACCCAGATGAACGAGAGGTATGCACGCTTTGTGAAAAATATGAAGAAGGTGCACATCAATTTTCCACTGGTTGAAGCGCTAAAAGAAATGCCCGGATACATCAAATTTCTGAAGGACATGATCTCCCAGAATAGACCCTTCCTAGAGCACAAGACGATCAACTTATTCGAGGAATGCAATGCAATTATTCAGAAGAAGATGCTGCTAAAGAGAGAAGACCTGGGATCCTTCACGATCTCCTGCATCATTGGAGGAGAGACTTTTGGGAAGGTCCTTTGTGATTTCGGCGCATCCATCAACTTAATGCCACTGTCAATCTTCTAGCGACTAGAGATCGGGAGCATCAAGCCAACGACTATATCACTGCAAATGGTCAAAAAATCTATATCCTACCCGAGAGGCATCGTGGAGGACGTACTCGTGAAGGTGAACGACTTCATCATTCCAGCAGACTTCGTGGTGCTTGACATGGAAGAAGACCACCATATTCCGGTGATCTTGGGAAGGCCTTTCTTGAAGACTGGTGGAGCGCTGATTGATATTCGAGATGGCAAACTGATGTTCCGAGTAAATGACGAGTCGGTCACCTTCTCCATATACAAAGCAATGCAGAAACACAATAAAGGGAGCTACCAGGATAAAATATTGTTATTTTTGGCAGCTTTTTTTAAACAGGAATTTTTTTTGGCAAAGCTTTTATTTTTATTTTTACGTATATAGATGTAGATATAGATAATATAGATGTTGTTCTTAGTTATTTATTAATGAACTGAATCAATATTTGATGGAAACAAACAATAAGAAAATATAATATTGTTAATTGTTGTATATTTAAATCAGAATTAGAGATTTTGCACAATACTTAATTGTATTATTTTATGAACACTTTATGTAGATCTTTTAAAGGTAAAAAGATAAAAAATTGCTGTTTATAATTTTATATTTAGAAACGTAATTAATAGTTTTTTTTTCTTTATTCAGTATACCATTCAATCAAATATTTTCTTTTATTATGTTAATCATACATTTTTTTAATATAATGATTTTAAGTAGTTTAAATCGATAATTTAAGAAATAAAATAACTAATTCTAGTACCAACTTTTTTACAATCATTATTTAAATTGTCTAAATCCAAAAATTTTAAATGTAAAATACAATTTGAAGCTAATATCATCATGATATAGTTAACAATAAATTATGATGCAACTTTATTATATTAAATTGTCCAAAAATACAATATATGTAATGATATTTCTAGAAATAAAATCATATACAATACTATGAGTGAATCTCTTGCAAAAATAATCAACAAACAAAAAAAACTAAATATATATTGATGATGATCAATATAATGGTGAAACAATCGTTGTTTACGGACTATTGACGAAGAAGTTTAGTTCAACTTTGCTCAACTGCAAAACAAAAGTATAATAGAAAAAATTAGTGGAAAAAAAATCAACTTACATCAATTTTTAACTATTTTGCAATGAAACCAATATAAAATCAACAATTATAGTTAATGATAAATTTAATTACGAGAATCAGTTACTTCCTATATTTTGTTAAATAATAACTTATTTCTGGAATTTGTATAATATTATTTTAAACAGCTTCATTTAAGTATTATTTTTTTAAGGATTTTTTCTTTTAGGAGTATATTCAATTGAAATTGATTTTAATAAATACTTAGTTTGTACATGCAACTATATAAATAAAAAATATTGGGCAAAAACTTGCGTTAGGCAGGCCTAAACGGTTTAGACGGGTTTTATCCTATCCAAATGGGTTGACTCATTCCAAATAGGGTTTATTAATCCCATTTGGGTATATTATATGGGTTTGGGCTTGGGTTAATGGATAAAACCCGCCAAAATCGTTTAGGCCTGCCTAACCCAAGACCTTCCCAAAATATTGACATAAATGAAATCTCTATGGTTCTACTTTTAAGAATATATAGATATAGATATTAGAAAAGTATTTATGGTAAGCTTTTTTAGGGGAAAATTTGTTTAGGGAAATGTATTGTTTTTATATATGAGTTGGTCTCTTGAGAGACGGTCTCATCATTTTTTTTATTGTGAGACGGACCTTAATACATCATTTTAATAATTTAAATATATCATTTCATTTTTAAAAATTACATTATTTGTAACAAAGAAATACATCATTTGCAATAAAGAAACACATCATTTCATTAAATTCGTCTTACAATAAAAATGGTGAGACATCATTTGCAATACAGAAATACATCATTTCATTAAATTCGTCTCACAATAAAAATAATGAGATCGTCTTATTTGAGAATTTGTCTATATATATATATATATAGGGAAGAGATCAAATACTAAAAAATGAAAAGATATTAAATAAGAATAAATCCTAGCCCTTGATTTTGATGGATGAATGGTCAAGATTGAATTTTTTTAATTGGTAGTTATTCATTTTTTATGTGGGTGGTTATGCAATTCAATGAAGCATAATATAATAACTAAACAAGCATATTACATTAACTAATTAAGCATTATTAGCATTTTAGCACAAACAATCTTTTAGCATAGGATCCTCTCCCTATATATATATATATATATATATATATATATATATATATATATAGATGTGTTATTAGAGAAAATAATAAAATATATCGATTCTTATTTAATGAAATGGTTGTATTACAAACAGGTAGATTAATTAAAATAATATTTTTATTTGATAGTATTAGCATTAAATAAATTACTTGAAAGCCCATAATATCGGACATGTTAGCGTTTATGGACTAACCGACCAAAGCCCAAATGCCTATAATCCTGCAGGCCTATATATATATATATATATATATAACAAGGGGAGCCGATGAAAAAAAAGGAATCCCTAAATCCTAATTCCCAATCATCTTTGCAAAATCTCCAGACACATTGTGCAGTTCGCTCTTCAGTTTCAGGTTCGTTCGTTTTTTATTGTTTTTTTTTTTTTTCTTGGCACCTTTGTTTCTTGCCAAAATTTTATTTTATATCTAAAAGGTTAGGAAAATCTCTTGGGCTCGTTAATGCGATTATGAAAACTATTTCTTTTGCTCGTTAATGCGATTATGAAAACTAGATATGGAGATAGAGTTGATTAATGTTGAATAGAAATTCGGGGAGTGATTAGATTAGTATTGTGATTAAGATTCCAACGGCAATAGTATTGGTATCCTAGTTATGATAGAATTCGTTTAGGTTTTTAGTCTATAAATGACTTGGATATTTTTTTTTCATAAAGCAATTGCGAAAGTTTTATTCCAATCGGAAATCCAGGAGTTATAAAACGTGAAATCAAATTGTCTTTCATTCAATCAATTATTTCATTAAGGCAGATTGGTTTCAATAGTTTGTTACTGGTCTGGTTCCAAGTTATCAGGTGCTTCTCTCTTTATGGCTGGACTCGTTTCTGATTATTAATCTCTGTTTCCAGGTCTGAATGGCATCAGCTCAAGAGTCAATTGCTGAAAGTGTTGATATCAATGATGTGGAGGAGAAGAAACCCATCAAATATGGTTTGGCGGCTCCCTACATGGGCAAATTCTATTTTGAAGATCTAGAAGAAGTTCCTAACTCTGAGTTTTATGATTCGGATGATGATGAAGAGGACTATATTGCACTTAGGAAAAATAGTCCTTACAACGCATTAGAGGTTGCTAAGAGATTTCTTAAGCAAGTCCGTGAAAGCTATGTAAGCAATAATTTGTTTCACTCTTCACTTTTAGTTTTGGTTTTTTATTTTGGTTTATAACCTAATGATTGTATAAGAACTAAGAAAAGAGTAGAGCTTGAGAAGATATGAGAATTAGACTTTTACTGAGATTCTTAAATAAATATTTAATGTAATGAAGAACATATTTGTGGAATTAATTTCTGTAATTTCATATCGGATAAGGTATTAATACATTGAAGTAGTGAAGTTCATCACCTAATTGAATTAGATATTCTGTGTTGTTTTCTTCACTTTTTTTATTGTTTGTAAGCGATTGGGTTGCACTTTGTTATTGGTTGAATGGTAGAGATGTAGAATTGTAGATATTTTTTTTATTATTATTTGTAAACAATTGATTCATGGTATGTATATTGGTTGATTGGTAGGGATATGATTTGGATTGTGTTCCTCCTCCTAGTTTGGGCTCACCTTTTATTCCAAAACGTGTGGACAAGCTAAGCGAAGATTTTCGCAATTATGCCATGGGAGCAACAGATTTTGCAATCAACAAAATTAAAGTCGAGACGGTATGCTGTATTTGCTAGTATTTTTCTTTTTCTTATACGCTTCAGCTATTATTATGTTTATTAAATTATTAGAGCATGTTGCTGTTTTTGTTGAAATGATAACTTAATTTGCAAATCTTATTTAATAATTTAACATTTTATTATTGTTACATGGATATTAATGTAATGGAATTACAGGGAAGAAGTTATGTGTTTGTGAAGCTTGAAAAAGTCATTGATACTATATGCTCCTTGATTCTTTTGACATTTACTGTCAAAGAGGAGGTTGATCCTTCGCAATTCAAAACAATTCGAGCTATGGTGAACGTGCCATATGGAACACTTAACTACGAACTCAGGGAATGGATGTACTTTACACCACCAGCATCCACAGCCACAGTTTCTAATGGTTTGTTTTTATTGTTTTTGTTCTTATTTCATTCCCTTGCCTCTTTTGATATCTTACAAATTCTTTCTTGGACTCACAAATTCTTCTTCTTCATCATCATCAGAGACCATGGATACAAAGAAAAAGAAGGCGAAAACTGGAGAGGTCACAAGCAATCTTATCAGACTCAACTCCACGGAGTCAGCATTGTTTGAACATATTCTGTCATATCTCGATGATAAATCTGCCATCAAGCTAGCATCGACGTGCCAAAGTTTCCGGTGTGTTGCTGCTTTGTTGAAAAATTGCAAACCCAAAGTTTAGTTCAGTTGTGATAGAACTGGGACACAACTTTTTGTTCTCTTCTGGAATTGAGATAGAGAGGTCTTTTGTCTTACCTTTATCTGTAAAGAAAAGGAGTATATATTATGGGTGCTTTTTTTTTTTGTAATTAAATTGTGTTTATTTAGGGCTTGTACTTTTAACTTTTAAGCCTGAACAACTATTTACACATTGTGCCCATATTTAATGATTGTAAATTAAGTATTTACCAATTATTTCGATTATAGCGTTGTGTAATTTGAGATTTGGTCATAAGTCATACATTATTACATTGGATGAAATATAAAGTTAGCATTATTATTTATATACTCGCAGATGGTTTGGAGGGTCATAACTCCTTAGCAATGAGCCTAACTTGGTACCTCCTTACACTCGCATTCATATGTATGGACCAAACCCAGAATTGTTGTATTGGGACAAATCAATCTGGTCGAATATGTTTTTATCTCGAGCTCGACTATACTAGTTTTCCTCGTACGCAATGTGTAGTATCTATACATGATTTTTAATTATTTATTGCTAAAAGAATGCTTCAATAATTATTTTTAATATTATATGATTCTATGCATATTCTAATATGATTAAAGTATGGGTTAATTGCATATGTTAAAACTATCTTTTACAAATTAGCTATAACATTTTTTTATATTTGCAATCATAATACAATTTTAGAAAACAATAAAAGTGTTTATTTATTTTAAAATTGTGGAGTCTATTTAAAATTTATTTTTACTTATTTATTCTCTAAATTATTTAGTTATTTTAATTATACTAATTTGTTTCCATTATAAATTTCATGAGATTTAAAAATCATAAAATATTGCCATCCCAAAAGTATGTTATAGAAAATGTTAAAACTGAATGCAAAAGTTTTTATGAACTTTGATCATAGAAAGTTAAAATCATTAAGATTAAAAACTTCAAAAAAAAAAAAAACATAATAGTTAGTAATTGGCAAAAAATTCAAATATATGCCGAATTATGTATTCTTTCTTAAATTTAATTCAAATTATTAAAAATTTCAAGAAATTTTCAAACTATTTAAAATTATGAAAATATATCAAATACTTCTATTTCCGAACAATGGAAATCCAAGCAATACACAATAAGATATCATACCAGATTTTATGCGAGTACAGTTTCTCACCGCCACGGACGAAGATTTTCCCAGTTTCTACACATTCGTATCGTCACACTTTGTGGATTGGCTATGGAACGAGGTAGGAAATTGTGTGCGGTGGACGTTTCACACGAATTAAAATGGAGTGATTTAGGGTTGCAGAGAGAAATAACAAAAAAGAACTGTGAAAATTATTAATGCATGTTACATGTTTTCATTCAAATAATCAAAAAAATGAAAGATATGGTGAATAATAAAGATTGCATAAATCTAGGAAGTTACCAACATTAATAAATCTACTAAATGGTATATATTGTATAATACCAATAACACCCTTACACTTGACATTAAAATAGGACGTTAGATCCAATTAATGAATGACTGAATATATGGTCATTATTCATTCAAGACATATAGTTCAGAAATGAACGCAACTCTCACTCTCTCTCTCTCTCTCTCTCTCTATATATATATATATATATATATAGGGAGCGGATCCAGTGAGAAAACTCTTAACGTGAGAAAGTGAGAAAGATGCTTGATTGCATTCATGACATTGCTTGATTGTATTCAGGTCGTTGCTTGATTGCAATGTTGCTTGATTGTGCTTTAATTGTTGCTTGATTATTTTGTCGCTTGATTGCATTTTAGTTGATATATATAGAGGAGGGATCATGTAAAAAAAAATCCTGCTGTGAGAAAAAAGAATGAATCATGTCTATCAGATCTAAAAAAATCAATGGTTGATATTGAATCAAGCAACAACTAAAACACATTCAAGCAACAAAATAATCAAGCAATAACTAAAGCATGATCAAGCAACATTGTATTCAAGTCGTTGTAATCAAGCAACGACTTGAATACAATCAAGCAATGTCGTGAATGCAATCAAGCATCTTTCTCACTTTCTCACGTTAAGAATTTTCTCACTGGATCCACTCCCTATATATATATATATA
>JAPKLW010000544.1:119604-140588 GCA_026898455.1 Plectranthus barbatus | reverse complement strand
AGGGACGCATTTATATGTTAACCACTCCCCAGATGTTACCTACAGACCTCATTTGGCGGTGCATTATCTGAACAAGCTAACTACATTATCTAGGCAATATATGGTACATTACGAAGATAATGTAGTACATTATTTGCATTACATTATCTATTACAATTTGTACATTATCTTTCGTAATGTACCATATATTGCCTAGATAATATAGTTAGCTTGTCTAGATAATGCACCGCCAAATGAGGTCTGTAGGTAACATCTCGGGAGTAGTTAACATATGATTACAACTCTCTCTCTCTCTCTCTCTATATATATATATATATATATATATATGTGTGTGTGTGTGTGTGTGTGCGTGTGTGTGCATTCAAGGCTGAACATGTGCCCATGAATGAACAGAAACCAAAATTCAGCCCTTGATTTCGAAAATAGACGTCCCTAATTTTATGTCACCATTTATCATTGTCTATATGTTTTTCTATCATTAAAAGGGTAAATTAGTCCTAAACAGAAAACAATTGAAATGAAATTAAATCTGCATGCTGATTTTTCGGATTCAGTTACCAAAACAAAACCCCATGATTTTTTCATTACTATCTTATAAATTGGAAAGATAAATAAGATCATGTTGCATATTTTTTGGGTGCGGTTTCAACTTCCACTAATCTATTATCGTTAAATGCATAAACAACTTAAATTATTCGTACAATGATATTGAATAAATATAACAATAATCTTAGAGGTGTATTAAAAATCAAGTAAAGATTAAACCGACAAATCTTGATAAAATGATATTGAACACAAGTAACAATGATAATGTCGACAGCGTACAATGATATTTAATAAAGATAACAATGATATTAAAGGTGAATTAAAATTCAATTAAGATTTAACCGATAATTTTAATAAAATGATATTGACTACATGTAACAATGATAATATCAACAACGTACGATACTACATAACTGAGTTCACCCAATGTAGAAAATAAACACACTCTTAATAGCACTACTATAACTCTGGTTGGTGGTGCTGTAACCTCCATCCACCACGAAATTCAATCCACTAACAAACTTAGATTCATCACTGCTCAGAAACAGCGCCCCTCCGCCACGTCCTCCACCGTCGGCACCACCCGTTTCAAGTTTGCCGACGTGTATATGATGTCCTCCTCCACCGCCTACCCCACACCCCCATCGTCCCCGTCAGCAACGGAGTCGCCACCGCGCACGGCGATATCGAGTTCACCCTGATCTCGTGCTGCCCCAGCTCCACGCAGAGGTTCCTCATCAGCCCCACCACTGCGTGCATCGACATCGTGTACGAGTGCAGCGACTCGCCGGAGACCACTGACGCGATCCTCGTCGTGAACAGGAGACCTCTCATCTCCTAGAGGGAAGAAGAAATGATGATGGTGAACACATAAATATGTTTAATTTTGAATAAATCTCTAGGGATTTGATTTGGAGAAAATTATGCGTAAATAATGGAAAATACCAAATCTATGGAGATACAAAAATAAATGCATATTTTATGTTTCCTATAATACTCTTTGTAATTAAAAAAATGTAAAATAAATTACACATGTCAAATCATGGACGGTTTGATTAAAAAATTGTATGGTTCGACCTTAGGTCATTGTTCATTCAGGGTATTTAGTTCAGAAATGAATACAACTCTATATATAGGAAGTGGATCACATACTAAAAATTAGTTTGTGCTAAATAGGAATGAATCTCCACTATTCATCTAAAAAAATCAACGGTTGAGATTAAAATTTTGTTCTAGATTTCATGCTTTTTTGCTTTATAAATCATGTTTAATCGAATTAAGCATTATTTACAAAGCAATTAAGCACGAACAAAAATTATGCTTAATTTTCAATCTTTGATGTTTTAATCTCAACTATTGATGCTATCAATCCAATGACTGAGATTCATTCCTATTAAGCACAAACTTTAATTTTAGCACTTAAATAGATCTCTCTCTCTATATATATATTTATATATATATATTATTCTTAAGATTTTAGATTTTGATATATATTAAGATTATTTTGGTATATCAACTTTTATATGTTTTATTATAAGGCAAAGTCTCAGATGAGACGGTCCCATCATTTTTATTGTGAGACGAATTTAATGAAATGATGTATTTCTTTATTGTAAATAATGTTTCACCATTTTTATTGTAATACGAGTTTAATGAAATGATGTATTTCTTTATTGCAAATGATGTATTTCTTTGTTGCAAATAATGTAATTCTTAAAAATAAAATGATGTATTTAACTTATTGAAATGATGTATTAAGCTCCGTCTCACAATAAAAAAATAGTGAGACCGTCTCTCAGGAGACCAACTCTTATTATTATTATGAGTTAATATTTTCATTTATTTATGTGATTTTTTTATTACGTATAAAAATCCAATAAAACCTTCCTAATAAATATTTTTTAGATTCACCCCTGATCAAGATATATAAATCTGCAAATAGATCGAGTTGACTTGTACGAATTAATTAATACAAAAAGGTAAATTATGATTAGTCTCCATTAATCACCTATTTATTACCTTCTATTATCTTCGTAAATCTGTTTTTTCCTCATTTCGAATTTATGGAAATTATCAGATTGTTAAGTCTTGATGTTTAAACTTACCTTTAGCTTATAGTAATATAATATATATCCAACTACATATTTGTATTCATCCAAAAAAATAAAAAAATAAAGGTATGTGTTAATTGTTATATTGGAGAAAAGAATAAAAATTATGGCCTCGTGATTTGATAAATCAATTGAATTACTATAAGATATATTAATGAAATTAATAATTGAATGCGGATAATCGTGCACCAACTTACCCAATTTATTTACCGATATACTATACCCAAGTTGTATATAATTATAACTTAGATACTTTCTATTAAAAAAAAAAATCACATCAACATTCATTTTGTTTTATTTATTATTTCTTCTAATTGTGACATAAATATACAATAAACTATAATAAAACCTAAAGAATTGAGAAGGTCTCAGGTTAGGCACGTCTAAACGGTTTCGGCGGGTTTTATCCATTAACCCAAGTCAAACCCATCTAATATACCCTAATTGGGGATTAATAAACCATATTTGGGATGAGTGAATCCATTTGGATATAGATATAACCCGCCTAAACCGTTTAAGCGTGCCTAACGCAAGTTTTTGCCTGAAAGATTATATTTATCATTTTTCTTTAAAATATCAAATTATAGTAATTTATCATATCTACTACTCCCTCCGTCCCTAGCTTATAGTCTACTTTGACTGAGCACGATAACCAATGCGAGTAGAGATAGAGAAAATTAGTATTTTATTAGTGAATGTGTATTAACTTTTTATTTTAGGTAAGTGGACAATTAAATGAGACGAACGAAAAAAATGTAAACAATTTAAGTGTGACAGAGGGAATATTTCTTAAATAATACAGGTATAATTTATTTTATGATGTAATTTTGTAAATAAAACTCATATTTTTTAAATTAAACTCCCTAGAGGACTTCTTCACAAGAGACTTCTCATGACTAACTCTTTAGACTATCCTCATCAGTGATTCGGCCGTACCCAAATATTTAATAAAATATTCATTTTTATTTATTCATTGCATAACCTGCAACCCAATATTTTTTAACTCTTGACAAACCCCACCCACTTTTTTTATTAGAATATATATTTTTATCTCTTTCATATAACATCAAAATAAAAATCTAACAACTAATTGTTTGAAAATATTTAAATTTCTCTTGAACTGTGAAATCTGAATTACAAATACATGACTATAAATTACATATTGTGATTTTATTCATACAAATTCTTTTTCTTTTTAAAATTTTAATATTTCTTAATAATTATTTAAAAAAATAAAAAATATAAAGTGGACTACGTGTTAAATTTCGAGCGAAAAGTCGAAGAGCGCTAAAGGGCTGCTCACTGACCCACATTCTCTCAAATTATTTATTTTTTTGATAATTTCCTTGCCATGTCGTATTATGATGACCTGAGTGTTAGGCTACTGATGTGAGTAGCCTTAGGAGATCGGAATAAGGAGGTTGTTTCCTTTGTCGACCTGATTTTGGGAATATCTTCAAGAACTAAATTAGCGGGGCTTTCTTGTGCGACATAGATGTGAAGACTTCCTTTTAACTACGGACTAGAGTCTTAACTTTCATGGAGTTTTATACAGCTTGTAGAACATTGGTGTTGGGCCGAAACTTTTATTTTAACTCATTTTTTAATGAGTAGGGTTGAGCCCACTTAGGTCTCAACCCCAACATATATAATAACACAACTTTTTTATAAATTGACAAATATAAAATATTTTTTGAATCCTAGCAATTATAAAATAAGTTTTGGATTTTAATTTTATTATAACACAATAATGAGAATATTGGAACTATAACACAATATTAAAATTTCTCATTTGTGACACAATTATTTTAGTCAATCAAAATAAAAATCAAAAGGAGATATAACTAAAAATCTCGAGTTAGCGTATCTTGTAATCTATAAACTTTGAATTTCAAAATTTTATGCAAGTTAAATACAATATTATTCTTAATTTTGTTTTTAATTATGTGAGACTTGAAGATATAAGAAAATATTGAATGGAAATCAAATCTAGGGATAAAATATTATTTTTTTAAAAAATTATTTCAAAAACTTTGTTATGATTGCCTAGATTTACAAATTTTGTTGTTTTTACGAAAATAATAAATTTTTTTGTTAACATGTGCAATTAATTCAAAATAATTTATATTGTAATATATTAATATATAATATCAATAAATAAAAAATATATTTATTTTTAAAAAATTATAAAGAAAACATAAAAATATATGCTTTTGATATTATTAAATAAAATAAACATCATATGTTTTACATATGCCAAAAAAAGAAAGAAAAAACGTATCCTTAATTCTTGATCTTCTTTGCAAAATCTCCACGCATGTAGATTGTGTAGAAAGCTCTTGAATTTTCGTTTCTTTTTTTTTTTTTTTGTTGCTCATTTGTTTATTGCCAAATTTTATTTTATATCGATAAAAAAGGAAACATAAACAAAGTAACAAAACCCTAATCGGTCTTAGAAAAACCTCCCAGACTCGCATATTGTGTAGGTTGCTCATCAATTATGTTATTTCTTAATTTTTAATGTTGCAGTGAAGGTATAGGAGTAATTAGATTAGTATTACGATTTACTTAAGATTCTAATTGTGACAGGATTAGTATTAGCTAAGGGTTTTTTTGTTTATTAAGCATATAATTTTCTTTTCATCAAGCAATTACGATATATATACATATTTCAATTGGAATTTCAAGAGTTATCGATCAAATCGCTTACATATATACAATCAATCCATTCTTTGAAGCATGCTTGTTTCACTCGTTTGTTACTGATTTGGGTCCAAATTATCAGGTGCTTCCCTATTTTATAAATGGCAGCAGCGTTTCAAAATTCAATTGGTGATCTCAATGATGTGGAGGAGAAGAAACCCATCAAATACATTTAGGCGGCTCCCTACATGGCCAAATTCTGTTTTGAAGATCTAGAAGACGTTCCTAACTTTTGAGTTTTATGATTCAGACGATGATGAAGACGACAATATCGAACTTATAAAAAATAGTCCTTATAATACATTAGAGGTTGCTAAGAGATTTCTTGAACAAGTCCATGAAAGCTATGTAAGTAATAATTTATTCAATTTTACTTTTTGTTTTGATTTTCTATTTGGTTTATAATCTATTGAGTGCATAAGAACTAAGAAGTGAATTTGGATAGAGCTTGAGAAGATATGAGATTAGAATCTTACTAAGCATCTTAATTAAACATAATGTAATGAAGAAGAACATACTAGGGGATGTATTTCTATAATCTCATATCAGATTAAGGTATCAATCCATTGAAGTAGTGAAGTTCATCACCTAATTGAGTTAGATATTTTGAGTTGTTTTCTTCTCTTTTTTAGTGTTTGTAAGCGATTGAGTTGCATTTGGTCATTTGTTGAATAGTAGAAATGTAGATATTATTTGTTGTTTTTCTGTAATAAAAGTTGGCGCCATAAATTTCCAGGTTAGATCGAGAAGAATTAGCGACAAAATATTCCGTCGTAAATCTTAAAAGTTATCTCCATCGCAATTTAAGGGTGACCCATGTTTTGGTTTGTCACTATTCCATCACAAATCAACAAATTTTTTAGATATTCATGGGTTGTATATTGGTTGAATGGTAGGGATATGATTTGGATTGCGTTCCTCCTCCGAGTTTGCACTCACCTTTTATTCCAAAACGTGTGGACAAGCTGAGCGAAGATACTCGCTATTATGCCATGGGAGCAACACATTTTGCAATCAACAAAATTAATGTTGAAACTGTATGCTGCATATATATATATATATATATATATATATATATATATATATATATATTATGTTTATATGCTTTAGCTCTTTTATATTTATTAAATTATTCAAGAATGTTGCTATTTTTGTTGAGATGATGATAGTTTAGTTTGGAAATTGTTGTTAGGTGGATATTAATGTAATTGAATTGTAGGGAAAAATTATGTGTTTGTTAAGCTTGAAAAAATTATTGATACTATATGCTCCCTGATTCTTTTGACATTTACTATCAAAGAGGATGATGATTCTTCGCAATTCCAAACTTCGAGCTATGGTGAACGTGTCATATGGAACACTTAACTACGAACTCTGGAATGAATGTTCTTTAAACCACTAGCATCGTAACCAAAGCCTAACCTCTTATGGTTTTTTAACGCTTCTTTTCTTATTTCATTATTTTGCCGTTTTAGATTTTTTTACTAATTCATTCTCGAACTATCAATTTTTCTTCTTTGTCAGAGACTATGGATGCAAAGGAAAAGAAGCAAACTCATTAGACTCAACTCCTTTGAGTCATCATCGACGTGCCAAAGTCTCCGATGTGTGATAGAATTGGGACACAATATTTTGTTATGAAGTAATTGACACAAAGAACTCTTATATATCACCTTTATCTGTGAAGAAAAGGAGTGTATTATTTTTATTATTTTGGAATATAATGTTTTAATTTAAAATCCACAAATCTAAATATTCCAAAGTATTTCGAACTCATAATCTTTTGGTCAGATGTACTTATATATGGATACTTTTTTGTTTGTAAGTAAATTGTGTTGATTGTGTTTAATATGGGCTTTTACTTTTAGTCTCTAGAGTAGTATGGATTAAAATGTAATGAGGCAACTCTGAGTGTTGCGTTGAGTTGTTTGTTTGTTGGGAAATCTGTCTAAGGTTTCCTTTCCCAGTAGCTTACTTGTCTAGATTATAGTTTTGGTGGATCAAATCCTAAGTCCTACCAGCGTCAGTTGTCTCTACATAGCTCTAGTCTTAAATGTAAAGTCCTGTTTAGGTCTTTTGAGTTGTAAGTCGCAGCTGATCAAGACATGCTGACACTGTTCACCAGCATGAGTAACGCTTACCACTGGCTACTATTCACCAGTTGGGAAAAGTTTCATCAGCAGGCGGCTGACAAAGACACCTGCTGACACTGTTCACCAGCCGTGAGAAGCGCATATGGTTGGCTACTGTTCACCAGTTGGGAAGGGTTTCATCAGCAGGCGGCTGACAAACTTTACCAGGAGAATGTGTTCTTACACTATTCACCAGCGGTGATTTCACCAGTCATAGGAGATTCCGAGAAGAGTTAACATCTAGAGATTTGGTAGACTTTGATGATGCCAGGGCAAGTCACCAGCAGAGACTGCCAGCACAAGATCACCAGTATGATCTACCAGTCAGATGTTACCAGCAGAATTCCAGATTCTCTCTCCCCGCGTAGTAGAGACAAGAAGAAGATTCTCTGAGGAATCGACTGACAAAGGATGACTTTAAGGAAGGATAACTTAAAGTCTATCAGTCACAAGACGCCAGTCTTATTCCTCGGACTGACTTAAAGAGCCGTTCTGACACAAAGAGATCTGTGTCAGATAAAGCGGTCAAAGGTATGGTTCCTTCCGGAAAAACATACCTGCCGCCGTCAGAAGGACATCCGAGGTCTGACACCTTTCCGGATGTGTCCAAACGGCTAGAAAGTTTGAATCGGTTCCTGCGGCTATAAATACGTCGCAACCACCAACATTCAAACATTAGATTCCATGAGCCATTGATTCCACGATTCCACTCTCTGCTCAACCACCGAAAGAACTGAAATTATTGCAAGAACGCTTAAAGTACTTTCGAGGCTTTTCTTAAAGCTTTCCGTGTGTTGATTTATCAAACACGAGACTTCAAGCTTTAAGCTTGTAAGTTATAGATCTCACTTGGTGTTCTTTCTCCTTCGAGAGAGTTCACAGCAGCTCCTGTGCTCACCAGCACTCGAGTTATTACGGGCATTCTGCCGTTGAGACTGTTACGTTCTTGGGAGAACTAAAACACCCAGCTTGCTGTGGAGGTTGAAGTGACGTGCTCGCACTCCATTAGCTGTGAAGAGTTGAAGAAGGATCCAGGACCGGGAGCGGTTGATCTAGTGAACTGGTGGACGAGGCATTCACCAGCTAGAGATAGATCGTAGGACACCTGTACCTGATTACTCTTAGTGGAATTTCCAGTGCTTCGACTGGAGAGTGGACGTAGATCGATTGATCGAACCACTATAAAATCCTTTGTTATTTATCAGCTTTCTGCATTTCATTCATATTTTAAACCCAGCACTCAAGTGCTGGAGTATATCCTGAAACTGATAAATAACTGTGCAAACAAGGCTAAAATATTCTAAGTACTGAATCACCAGCTGACCAGTTGTCAGCTGCGTACTGAGTAACCAGCACCAGCTGACCAGTTGCCAGTTGTCAGCTGTGTGTAAGTAGCGTGCAAGAAATCAATTAACTTTATTTCCGCTGCGTATCGTATATACTTTGAAAAACCGGGACCATCAAGTGGTATCAGGCGCGGTCGGTCTTTCTAGACTGGTCGTACACTGAGTCGCTTAGGACCGAGATCCAAGTTTCCTTGCACTCTACTCTTTCTGTCTGTTGATTAGCTCAGGTACACAAGATGAATGTCCCGAAGCTGCTCAACTACAATTCGGAGAAGCATGATATATGGCGAAAGAGGTCGTTCATTCAGCTGAAAAGCGTCCATCCGGAGATGAAAGACGTGCTGGAGAATGGGCCGATCGAGATCACCAAGACTAGGCACCAGCTAGGAGATCAACCAGCTGCTGAGATCCCAAAGCCCCCAGAAGAATGGAAAGCTGAAGACAGGAGGCGGAATCAGCTGGACTCCGTTGCTCTCGATATGATCCTATCATCTCTCCCAGAACCGCTGATGGAGGAAGCCCTCCAATTTGACACCGCCAAGGAAGTCTGGGACTACCTTGATAGTCTCTGTACGGAGACAGATCAGATGAAGCGCAACAAGTTGCAAGTTGCGGTGGACATGTACGAGTCATTCCAGATGCTGACTGGTGAAACCATCAAGGAGATGGAGGCTAGATTCAATGCCATAGTCAGCGAGCTGAAGTCTTTGGACAAGGAGTACTCGAATGCAGAGCTTAATGCAAAGATCCTGTCAAAGATGCCCAAGGAGGACTGGTTTGTGAAGACCACATCTCTTAAGGAGAAGGATCTATCCAAGATGACTCCCAAGGAGCTATTTGCTCAGCTCCAAGCACATGAGTGGGATATCCAAATGGTGAACAAAAATGAAGCCATTCGGACCGTTGGATCTCCCAGCATCAAAACACAAGACGAAGCCTACTTCGTCAAGAGGGATTTTAAGTGGAAGCACAAGAAGCCTTTCCACACTGACAGACCAGCTGGACCGCACAACCAGCAGAAAGAGATCCCATCCCCATCGGGATCTAACTCAAAAGGCAGCGAGAGCTCTATCGCAGATCTTGAGCAACAGATGAAGAGACTGGCTGTTCTTCTGGAGAAAGCCAAGGCAAAACAGGGAGCTTCTCTCAGCTCATCTGATGGGAAATTCGTCAAGAGAGCTCCCCGCGCGTGTTATCAGTGCCAATCCCCTGACCATCTTAAATTTGAATGTCCACAAGTGGATAAAGATGAGCGGGAAAGGCTGAAGAAGCTCTTTGAAGAGCGTGCATCCAAGGCCGTTGCTAAGGCCATGCTGACAAGGACAGAGGTCCATGATATACCTGACCATGATGATGGAGAGTATGCGTCAGATGAAGAGTCAGAAGAGGAAGCGCTACTGGCGCTGATGGTAGCTTTTGGAGAAGAAGCACATGAAGAATGTGCTGACAGTGAGGAGGAACAAGCACTTGCTGCTGACGACCAGGTACAATCTGTTCCCTCATTGCATATCATGTCTCCACACATCCTAGACGATTCTGAGTCGCATTGCTCCGACTCAGAAGCTGTCACTATAGACATTCTTCAACAAGAATTTTTGAAATTTTATGAAATAAAGAATGTCTTGGCTGGCGAAAACACCTCGCTGAAAGATCAAATTTCTATTTTGACCAATGAGATTGAAAAATCTAGGTCAATCGGTGAAGAGCTAGCCATTCTGAAAAAGACTCATTTTGAATTGCTTCAAAATTTTCAAATTGCAAAAACTGAGCGAGATAATTTTCACAACATCGTTCTGGAGCAAGAAAATAAAATAAATTTTTTGAATAAAGGCTCCAAGGATTTGGAAAAGGCTTTAAGTCATTGGAGAAAGCCGACTGATAAGTCCGGGTTGGGATTTGAAAAGGATTTGAGCATAAACCAACCCGAACTCACAGCTCATAAGGGTAAGGGCAAACTGATAAATGCATCAGCACCAGCTGGTAATACCAGTCAGTCCCGTATGGCTGATCAGCACAGGAATAATAAGACCAGATACATAGGTGAGTCATCACGACAAAAACCTCCACTGGCAAAATCCTCTGCTGACAGGACGCCAGCACACCCTAAGACGCAGACTAAGCCGAATAATTCTAAGGCAATGAAGTCAGCGTCAGCCACCAGTGGAATCCGACAGCCAGCACCAGCTGTCAAGAGAATCCACGCACAACCTCGTAAGTATGCCAGTCACCAGCATACTTACAAGGGATCCAAATCTCAGAGTAACTCTGAGAGAAGGACAATACCTGATAGGAGGAATACCTATCAGAGGTCTGAGCCCAATCACAAGTTTTCTCAAAGGGCTGTGAAGGCTAGCCATGGTGGTCCACACTTCCAGAGACCACGAAGGCAACACACTCATCCGGAAAGATATTTCCGAAACTCTCAGCGGAAGAATACTTCCAAAGGAGTTACACACACAGCCACACCTTCCCAAACCAATCTCATGCATTATTTCAAAAGGAAGGGAAAGGCTGCTGATGATATCAGCAAGGATAAAACCAAGCTGAAAATCACTAGAGTCTGGATTCCGAAAGGAATCATTCAGCGATCTAACCCTGCAGGACCCGCAGATGATCGGGGACCTAAATAAATTCTTTATCTTTCTTGCAGGTACAGGATCATGCAACACAGCTTCAGAGGTCGAGAGAGTGGATCTTAGATAGTGGGTGTTCAGCTCACATGACTGGTGAAGAGGATTTGTTTGCAGATCTCATCAAGGTCAAAGGACCTCCAGTTATTTTCGGTGATAACTCTAAGGGCAGAGTTATTAGCAAGGGCTGCATCGAGAAGGACGATGTCAGAATTATAAATGTATCCCTTGTCACCTCTCTCAAGCACAACCTCCTGAGTATCAGTCAGCTGTGCGATAGTGGATACACTGTTCACTTTGGGAAATCAGAGTGCCAGATCAAGGACGAGAAGACTGGCGAGATCAAGCTGAGAGGTATTCGGAACGGAGGACTTTATACCGTTGACTGGCAAAGTGGGAAGACAGATTCATGCTTCGTGGCCACCAGTTCTATGGAAACTAACTGGCTGTGGCACAAAAGGTTGAGTCATCTGAATTTCAAAACCATCAACTACCTGGCCAAGCATGACCTTGTGGAAGGTCTTCCCAAGGGAGGATTCAAGAAGGAAGGGATTTGCAAAGCATGCCAGCAGGGCAAGCAAACTAAGAAGTCCTTCAAGAACCAGTCGCCAGTCTGCCCCAGTACCAGTCGGGTACTCGAATTGCTACATATGGACCTTTTTGGACCAGTAGCACCTCAAACCATTGGAGGAAGACGTTATTCGCTGGTGGTAGTCGATGACTACTCGCGCTATACTTGGGTAAAGCTTCTCAGATCCAAGGATGAAGTGAAGGTCATTCTTCCAGATTTGATTGTCAAAGCACAGAAACAGAGAGAAGCTACGGTAAAGCGGATACGATCAGACAATGGGACAGAATTCTGCAACAATCTGCTGATGGATTTTTGCGCGGAAGCCGGCATTAAGCATGAAAGATCTGCACCAAGGCAACCGCAGCAGAATGGACTGGCAGAACGTAGGAACAGGACGCTGAAAGAAGCGGTCCGGTCCATGCTGGCAGAATCCGGCTTAGGACAGAGTTTTTGGGGAGAAGCGTTGGTGACGGCTTGCTATACTCAGAATAGAAGCGGGATCAACGACAGACTCAAGAAAACTCCCTACGAAGTTTATTTTGGTCGTAAGCCTTCTCTAGATCATCTTCGTGCTTTTGGTTCACCATGTTATGTCCATAATAATGGTAAGTCGAAGTTAAATGCTTTTTCGCCTAAGGCTGATGAGGGTGTCCTTGTTGGATATGGACATCCCTCTCACAAGGGCTATAGAGTATTTAACAAGACCACCAAACTTGTGGAAATAACATGCAATGTTATTTTTGATGAAGCTAGTTTAGTGCGCAGGACATTACGACAACTGGCTGAAGATGTTCCTGAGGCAATGATGTCGTTGATCAGTTGGGCAGGAATTCTTCCAATGCTCAACCAACTGGTTTGACTAGACCTATGACTGGATCATCTTCACAACCAGCATCCTCGGTTGCCCATCAGCAATCCGGGAGGGTCGGTGATGCAATTGACCTTGCTGAGACCTCACACTCAATCTCCCTGAGTGGAACTGGCAATAATCCAGGGGGAATACCGTCTGGAATTTTTGAACCAGAAGAAGACGGTGCACCAGCTGGAGTGGATGGACCAGCTGACGATGCAGATACTGCAGAAGGATCAGGAGATCAGTCAGAGAGTGAAGCTGACGAAGAGACTGTTCCGATTGGTGAAGGTCAACCACCAGTTGCAATTGCAGCTCCGACTGGTGAAGTTCAGGAAGCACCAGTCATAAGGACAGAAGAACCAACGCCAGCAGATTCTCATCTTCCCAAATGGCTGAGAAATCACCCACCCGATGCTATTCTCAGTGATCCAGAAGTTTCTGTTCAGACTCGACACGGCAGTGCGCTTCTAACTTGTTTTATTTCTCAAGTGGAACCTACTTCAATAGGAGTTGCGCTAGAATCAGCTGATTGGATTAATGCCATGCAAGAAGAACTTGCGGAATTCACTCGCAACAATGTTTGGGACTTGGTAGAGAGACCATCACATCAGTCAGTGATTGGCACCAAGTGGGTTTTCAAGAACAAGCGAGATGAGAATGGCATTGTAATCAGAAACAAAGCTCGTTTAGTCGCCAAAGGTTACAAGCAATGTGAAGGCATCGACTTCGACGAGACCTTCGCACCAGTTGCAAGAATGGAGGCGATACGGCTGTTCCTTGCGTATGCAGCGTATCATGGGTTCACAGTATTCCAAATGGACGTGAAGAGCGCCTTCTTGAATGGCGAGCTAAAGGAGGAAGTATATGTCGAACAACCTCCAGGCTTTGAAGTAGGCACCAAGGTGTACAAGCTGAGAAAGGCCCTGTATGGATTGAAACAGGCGCCCAGGGCTTGGTACGAGACGCTGTCACAATTCCTAATCAGTAATGGATTTAGGAAAGGGAAGATCGACAAGACTCTCTTCATCATCAAGGATGCTGATGATATGCTAATGGTGCAGATATATGTCGATGACATTATATTCGGGTCAAAGAATATGTCTCTCTGTGAGAAGTTTTCTCAACTGATGCAGAACTCATTCCAGATGAGTATGATGGGCAAATTAACATACTTCCTAGGACTCCAGGTCCAGCAGTCAGCTGATGGGATTTTCATTAATCAGCGGAAGTATGCCAAAGACCTAATTCAGAAATATTGCCCAGAGAAGACTAAGGCTCTCAGAATACCGATGAGCACCAGTTGCCAGATCTTTCTTGATGAAGAAGGAGAATCGGTTGATCCTTCCAGCTACAGAGGTATTATTGGATCACTTCTCTATCTGACAGCCAGCAGACCCGACATTTCATACTCAGTCGGAGTGTGTGCCAGATATCAAGCCAATCCAAAGAAGTCACACATGGAAGCTGCTAGGAGAATAGTAAAATACCTCAAAGGAACTGAATCACTTGGGTTATGGTACCCCAGGAATGATGAGCTTACACTCATTGGGTATTCAGATTCAGATTTTGCTGGATGCCGAATAGATAGAAAAAGCACCAGTGGTACGTGTCAGTTTCTAGGACACAAGCTAATCAGCTGGTTTAGCAAGAAGCAACACTCTGTTGCTACATCTACTACTGAGGCTGAATATGTTGCCGCTGCCAGTTGCTGTGCTCAAATTCTCTGGATCAAGCAACAACTAGAAGACTATGAAGTGGACACTGGTTGTGTACCCATCTATTGCGACAACAGCAGCGCTATGTGCATAACGAAGAATCCGGTTCATCACTCTAGGACCAAGCACATAGATATCCGACATCACTTCATACGTGATCATGTCGAGAAGAAAGATATCAGCGTAGAGTACATCAGAACTGAAGATCAACTGGCTGACATCATCACCAAACCTTTGCCAGAAGCAAGATTCAAGGAGTTGTGCATCAAACTCGGTCTTATGGAGATTGATGCGAGCCCTAGTGTTGAGGAAGAATGAGTCCCAGCCCTCATTTCGTTCTTGATTTTCTGAAGGATGCTGATTAAGACTAAGTCCAAGCTCTTAGTCTTCTTGTTTTTCTTTAGTGGTGGCTCAAAACCACAGATGGTATCTACTGGCAGAACTTGTTCCATAAACAACAAAGGAAATGAGTCCCAGCTCTCATTTCGAATTTGCCAGCAGTAATGCACCATCAGTCGAAGTAAAATAGGGTCCCAGCTCCCAATTTCAAGATATGATGAAGAAGTGAAGAGAAGAGAATGCGGAATGAATTGAGTCCAAGCTCTCAATTCTTTCAATCTTTCAAGTTGTCAGCAGACAACTGGTGATACATCAACGACTGGTGAAAATTGAGTCCTAGCTCTCAATTTGTCTAAGTACACGAGAACCAGTTGTGAGTATCAGTTGTCGACTGGTAAGCAGGCCATACTGGCAGGGGGAAGTATGCGACTGGCGTATACCGCTGATGACCATGTATACTACTGATGACCAGTTGAGTCCCAGCTCTCAACTGACGTTCTCTTGAAGTCCAAGAGTCGTGCCAGCTGTCACAGAAATGGCGGGATTGTTCAAATTGGTCTTGCGTATGCATATCTTCGAATTTAATGCGGCATTTAATGCCACATTTAATGCGCACAGTGACTGCGCAGTCAAAAGCACTCTCGCGACCAATCAGCGTGTGCCAGGTCAGCTACACGCTCCATCCCACGTCAGCACGACCACGCACGTCGCTACAGGGAATCGTGCCTGCTGATGACCGTCAATCCCCACTTTTGACGAATTCATCTCGTCCATCCATCCCAGCATGGCACCAGTATAAATAGCCTTCATTTATGATCGGAAAAACTCTTATCACTCCCTCAAATTTTTCGAACATATTTTCCGTTCATCTTCCCTAATCTTTCCAAACACTTATTCCCTGAAACCATGGCATCTTCATCCAACCCCGCTGCTGATAAATCCTCATCATCCACTGAGTCTCTAGACTTACCATTAGCCGAATCACATATGCCAACCTTCACTGGCATTGTAAAAGAAGAAGACATCGATTATACCTATCCATTCAGCAAGCTCGTTTTGCTGAATAAAGCAGCCACCCGACATCGCCTCTCTCACGCACAGATTCGCACAGCCCAAGTTCAAAAAGAGAAGATTCTGAACGACAAGTTGGCTGAGAAGCATTTCGGCGAGGAGCTGATGGAGATGATCGACCATGAGCAACTCCGACCGTACTTGACGGCAACCCCCAGGAACTTCCACCCACATTTGGTCGCCGAGTTCTATGCTCGCGCAGTGATTGCTGACAACAGGAAATCCTTCACGACGTCGGTGTTCGGACACTTGATCACCATCGACGTAGAGTACCTAGCCAATCTCTTTGGGCTGAGGAGTACTGGTGAGGAGGTGGCGACGTATTTCAAGGACGACACGGTGGAGTTCAGGCGGAGGTGGACTGAATGGAAGAAGGAAGGGGTGACTGTCTTCAAAACTGGCATGAAGAAGTCAGAGATGCAAGATTACTGGCAGATGGTATGCGACATTGTTGTGCGCATGCTCCAGTGTGAGGTCGGCTCCTATGCCGAACTAAGCCTGAAGAAATTCTCCATTATGTGCGCGCTGGAGGACGGCATATATGGCAACTGGGCCGAGTTCATCTTCGGCCGGTTGCTGGAGAATGTAGAGAAGAACAGTACGGTGAAGGCTGAAGGCAAGTTTCTCCACGCAGTGTCTTTTGGCCTGCGCATCAGCCACATTCTGGAAGTGGAGATGGGAGACCGGATCGACCGAGGGGAGCAACTGGTTGGATCCGATTTTATCCCAATCACCAAGGTAAAACTTCCGGGCCCCGACTACAAGAAGCCACGCCAGCTGAAGGGGAAGACGACTGTGGACCCCGATGAGTCTGTTTCTGAAGAAGATGCAGAACAGACATGGGAGGAAGTGCCAGCTGTGGCTCTCCCAATGCCAGCTGAGGCCAAGGCTGAGCTGAAAAGGAAACTAGAGGTTGAATCCTTATTTACCTCTATGGAAGAAGCAGTGGCTAAGGCAACCGGTATACATCCTCGGGCATCAGCACAAGTGCCAGCCCCCAGGCCCCCTTCAAGCAAGAAACCCAAGACCCACCAGTTCCAGCAGCCCCAGCCAGCTGTTGCCTATGACCCTGAGTCAGGGAAGATCTCAATTCCAGTCAAGAAGTCCATCTTGGGACTGACTGATGAGGAGACCATCGAGAAGATGACCCGAAAGAGGAAGAGGGTCCAGACGAGGGCTCAGAAGCTGGTGGAGCAAGCCAAGAAGGAGCAACAAGCTTCCATTGTGAGGAAGAAGCAGGCTCAGGCAAGGCTGAAGGCCTTGGCAGACCAGCGAAAAAGGGAGGCTGAGCTGGTAGCCCGCGATGAAGCCTTTGCTAGAGTAAAGGCCGAGCATGATTCTCGACGTCAGGCGCAACTGGCGGAGCAAGTGCATCAGGTGGTAAAGGGAAAATGGGAAGTTGCCCAAACTTCAAGTGACATGCCACCAGCACCAGCTCCAGGCCAGATCCTCTCTGAAGAATCCTTCACGCGCCTGATGGTCATGGGAGCTGAGGAGGACGTACTATCTCTAGTAGATATGTACCAGCCTGAGGAGGATGTGCCTCAAGTCCCTCCACCCGCGCAAGGGGGTGGTGGAGGTGAATCTGAAGACCCACTGGCCGCGCAAGGGGGTGCCAGTGGAGGAGTTGTAGAGCGGGCGACCACCCCGGAAAAACTGGCGAGTTCCTCAGACGCAAGGGACGAGGAACCAGCTGCCCAAGCTGAGGAGAAAGACGAAGTGATGGAGACTACTGGTGAGGAGCCAGCTGCCCCAGCTGCGCCAGTCATCACCATTCCCGACGAGGAATCCGCACCAGTAGTACATCACTCAAGGGTGCAAAGGATGGAGCCCAGGGATCTATTCCCTAATTTTGAAGACGTGGCTAGTCATCCTGCCAGTCGTCCACAAATCGCAGAAGCTTCTACATCTTCTGGGCGACCAGCAGCATCCTCCCCAGCGCCAGCACGACATGTGCGAACTGAAAGGAGGCCATACATGCTCTGTATCCAAGAGCATCAGCTGATTGATGAAGATACCTTCCAATCGCGAGTGACAGGGGTACATCGGTGGGAGCACCGCGGGAACATGGCATTTCAAAATTCACGAGTGCCTGAGCCTTCAGCATTCAACATTATCCCCATCAGCGGACTTCCCCACCAGTCAGTCTACGCTTCCAGGATCTACGACTGGTGTCTGCCCCTGGACCCGATGGAGTATTACAACTACTCACTCTATGAGTATGCCGAAACCATCACAGCGGAAGTGGAGAGCGCTGTGGATGAGGAGATGATAAACAGGTACAGAGACCTGTGGCGGATGAATGCGGAACTGCTTCTGGAGTTCCGGAGGTGGAGGATTTTCGACTGGTGCCAACGCCAGTTGACAGTGGAGAAGCGTGCCGTACTGTATGCCAGGCTCGGGCTTGGATACTGGAGATCTGAGGAGGCCTGGGCAAATACATTCATGGACTCAGATCCTGAAAGCCACCAGCAGCTGTCGAACAGGCGAATCAGGCGCCGATTGAGGAAGATTGCAGAATACCGACAGCTGACTGGAACCTCCGGCCTCCCTAGGCCCAAAATGGTTAAGTTGCCATTCCTCCAGCTCCAGTGCACTAGCCGAGGGTACCAGTTGATATACGCGCTCAAACGCTTGAAGGTGCTCATCGCTCTCCCCAGGATCACTCCATATTTTGCAATTCTTTTTGATATGGCTGCCAGCGCTCTGCTGGTAGACCACATTGTGGAGGAGGATCCCTCCAGAGGTTGGTGGCTGACCACTGCCGTCCCATCTGTTCCTATGGTTTTGGGCGACCTTGTCCCTTATCATGAGGACTGGCAGCTGGAGGTTTTCACAGCCCAACTTGTTTTTGTACAAGGCCCGCCAGCACCAGCAGACATGCTCGCGGAGGAGCCAGCGTCAGCTGAGGTGTCCGCAGAGGAGCCCGCCTCAGTGGAGGTACCAGCCGAGGCTGCCCCAGCGATGGCTGATACCGCACCTGATGTGCCTTCCACTTCCATGGAAGTATCAGCGCAGCCACTCTCAGAAATTCATCCTCCTGCACAACTTCTTGCTTACATCGACGCCAGGATGGATCAACGCTTCGCCACTTTCCAAGCCGATGTAGCGCAGCAAATGGAGTCCGTCACCGCCGGTGTTGCCACCTTTTTGGCGCGGATCCAAGAGGGGGAAAGGGCGCGAGCACTGGCTGAAGAGGAGAGAGCCAGGATCGTTGAGGAGGAGAGAAGCCTTGCAGCTGAGGAGAGGCGAATTGCTGCTGAAGAAAGGCGGAAGAGAGATCAAGAAATGGCCGAACTTACTGCGATCCTGAGGTCTATCACAAGTGCTCGGACTCAGTCACCAGGATCATCGTCTAAGCCATAGTCTAGTCTCTTTATGCTTTTGTAAGTAAATCTGTTAGACTAGTCAGTTATCATTCATTGTACATGTAATTGCTATATCTCTAATGGAATGTTAACTGACAAGTTGATGACAATCTCTTATTGTCCAACAATTGTCTAAGTATTTACTTACAAGCTGAATTTACACATCCAGTGTAATCAGCACCAGCACTCATCTTGCATGTTAAATTTATTTACATGCTTATTTGCTCTGAATTTAACTTTCCATATTTAAACGAGCAATATCTTTCCTTGGTTGAGGGGGAAGATTTCTTTTAGTTAGAGTTGATGTTGAGGAAGTAATTTCATGGGTTTAGATCTGATAGGTTTCACTTGTAAAACCCTGAAATCCTTTGTAACTTTCCTCATCAGCTGAGTGCTCGCTGGTTAGGCTTTGATCGCACCGAAAAGGGGGAAATTGTTGGGAAATCTGTCTAAGGTTTCCTTTCCCAGTAGCTTACTTGTCTAGATTATAGTTTTGGTGGATCAAATCCTAAGTCCTACCAGCGTCAGTTGTCTCTACATAGCTCTAGTCTTAAATGTAAAGTCCTGTTTAGGTCTTTTGAGTTGTAAGTCGCAGCTGATCAAGACATGCTGACACTGTTCACCAGCATGAGTAACGCTTACCACTGGCTACTGTTCACCAGTTGGGAAAAGTTTCATCAGCAGGCGGCTGACAAAGACACGTGCTGACACTGTTCACCAGCCGTGAGAAGCGCATATGGCTGGCTACTGTTCACCAGTTGGGAAGGGTTTCATCAGCAGGCGGCTGACAAACTTTACCAGGAGAATGTGTTCTTACACTATTCACCAGCGGTGATTTCACCAGTCATGGGAGATTCCGAGAAGAGTTAACATCTAGAGATTTGGTAGACTTTGATGATGCCAGGGCAAGTCACCAGCAGAGACTGCCAGCACAAGATCACCAGTATGATCTACCAGTCAGATGTTACCAGCAGATTCTCTCTCCCTGCGTAGTAGAGACAAGAAGAAGATTCTCTGAGGAATCGACTGACAAAGGATGACTTTAAGGAAGGATAACTTAAAGTCTATCAGTCACAAGACGCCAGTCTTATTCCTCGGACTGACTTAAAGAGCCGTTCTGACACAAAGAGATCTGTGTCAGATAAAGCGGTCAAAGGTATGGTTCCTTCCGGAAAAACATACCTGCCGCCGTCAGAAGGACATTCGAGGTCTGACACCTTTCCGGATGTGTCCAAACGGCTAGAAAGTTTGAATCGGTTCCTGCGGCTATAAATACGTCGCAACCACCAACATTCAAACATTAGATTCCACGAGCCATTGATTCCACGATTCCACTCTCTGCTCAACCACCGAAAGAACTGAAATTATTGCAAGAACGCTTAAAGTACTTTCGAGGCTTTTCTTAAAGCTTTCCGTGTGTTGATTTATCAAACACGAGACTTCAAGCTTTAAGCTTGTAAGTTATAGATCTCACTTGGTGTTCTTTCTCCTTCGAGAGAGTTCACAGCAGCTCCTGTGCTCACCAGCACTCGAGTTATTACGGGCATTCTGCCGTTGAGACTGTTACGTTCTTGGGAGAACTAAAACACCCAGCTTGCT
>JAPKLW010000544.1:76628-119204 GCA_026898455.1 Plectranthus barbatus | reverse complement strand
TGCTGGAGTATATCCTGAAACTGATAAATAACTGTGCAAACAAGGCTAAAATATTCTAAGTACTGAATCACCAGCTGACCAGTTGTCAGCTGCGTACTGAGTAACCAGCACCAGCTGACCGGTTGCCAGTTGTCAGCTGTGTGTAAGTAGCGTGCAAGAAATCAATTAACTTTATTTCCGCTGCGTATCGTATATACTCTGAAAAACCGGGACCAACATTGTTGTAGCAATCACATGTGGGAGCTGCATGTTTGTTGTTCAATAGAATGAGAGATAAGATGCAGTTTGAGTGCTCGATATATAACATTATTATTGGAGGGTGGTTAAAGTTTGGTAGAATTACTGAAGTTGAGAAGTTCTTGAAGGTGATAGTGGATGAAGGAGTTGAGCCTGATTGCATTACTCACAGTTACGTTATTGAAGGGTTCGGTAGAGCTGGTGTGTTTTATGATGCTGTTAAGATTTTTAATTACTTGGAGGAACAAGTGAATTCACTAAGTACTGAAGTTTACAATGCTATGACATTCAATTATGTTGTTAAAAGAAGAAACGGAGATCAACAATCAAACGAAAAACATCGTTTGCCCAATAGCCGCTAGGCTCCAATTTCACAATAATAATTCGATGCTTTAGTTTTGCCCTAGTTACAACTTAAATACTCCCCCTCATAAACTTACCAAACATAACGCAAATTATTATTTAAACCTAGACCGAAACACAATTAAATAATAGACTCAAACTCTCGCCCACGCCAGTGGACTCAATTCCGTTTCCGCCGTCGTTATACAAGTAATGGGTGTTCCAGACCCTCCTCCAACTTTTGGCCTTGATCCTGCTCTCTATCAATTATATTCCCCTCCGAAGCAACCTTGTCCTCAAGGTTGAAGTCTGGAAATGGCCTCCTAAACTCATTTGCTGCCACCCACATTGCCTCATCCACATCGTGATCCACCCATTTTACCAACAATTGTTCTTCCTCCCCTGCCGCAGTTTGTATACTTCTTTCCTCTAGAATGTCTTCAGGTTCATAATTGGTAGTTCTAGGCTGTCTAGTAACCTCTCCTCAACGGGATGATCCCCTATCACTCTTTTTAACTATGACACATGAAACACGGGATGAGTTCGGCTAGATGGCTGCTACCTTAATCTATATGCGGCCTGTCCCACTCTTCTATCCACAAAAAATGGGCCGTAAAACTTTGTTGACAGTTTATGATGTGACTGTCGATTCATTGACAATTGTCTATGCGGACGGACCTTTAAAAACACTCTATCTCCAACCTGAAAGGATACATCACGACGGTGTTTATTAGTTTGATCAGACATGCGCTGCTGCGCCCTTTCCAGATTATGTTTCAGACATGCCAATATTACATCTCGCCCCCCAATACTTCAACCACCGCAGCAACCCTACATTTGCCTGGTAAGAATAGATTAATAGAGGGAGGGGCTCGCCCATATACCACTTCAAATGGTGTCATTTTGGCCGTTGTATAAAAGGCAGTATTATACTAATATTCCGCCCAAGTTAGCCATCGCAGCCACTGTTTTGGCTGATCTGAAGTAAAAAAACACAACTAGGCTTCAATAATACGGTTTAAAACCTTCGTTTGTCCATCGGTTTTTAGGTGATATGCAAATTTGAATTTCAGTGTTGTACCCGATGATTTGAATAATCTTTCTAAAAGACACTCACAAATATAAGGTCCCTATCACTAACAATGGACTGTGGGATTTCATGCAGCCGAACCACACAAAGACTTCTGCCACTGAGCGGGCTGCAATTGGAGACTTCAATGCCACGAAATGCCCATATTTGGACAACCAATCCACCACGACCATGATTGAAGAGAAGCCCTTGGATTTAGGAAGACCTGAGTGTTAGGCTACCAATGAGAGTAGCCTTAGGAGGTCGGTGTAAGGTGCCGATCTGATTTTGGGGATATCTTCATGAACTAAATTAGCTGGGCTTTCTTGTACGACATAAATGTGGAGACCTCCATTTGAATACGGACTAGAGAGTCTTAACTTTTCATGGAGTTTCATACGTCTTGTAGAACATTGATGTTAGGCCGAAACTTTTATTTTAGCTCATTTTTAATGAGTTGGGTTGAGCCCACTTAGGTCTCAACCCTAACATATATAATAACACAACTTTTTTATAAATTGATAAATATAAAATATTTTTTGAATCGTGGCAATTATAAAATAAGTTTTGGATTTTAATTTTATTATAATACAATATTGAGAATATTGGAACTATAACACAATATTTAAAAATTCTCATTTATGACACAATTATTTTAGTCAATCAACATAAAAATCAAAAGGAGATATAACTAAAAATCTCGAGTTACCGGATCTTGTAATCTATAAACTTTGAATTTCAAAATTTTATGCAAGTTAAATATAATATTATTCTTACTTTTTTTTTAATTGTGTGAGAACTTGAGGATATAAGAAAATATTGAATCAAAATTGAGGGAAAATATATTAATTTTTTAAAGATTATTTCAAAAACTTTGTTATGATTGCCAAGATTTACAAATGATGTTGTAATTGCAAAAATAATAATTTTTTTGTTAACATGTGCAATTAATTCAAAATAATTTATCTTGTAATATATTAATATATAATATCAATAAATAAAAAATATATTTATTTTTAAAAAATCATAAAGAAAACACAAAAAATATATGCTTTTGATATTATAAAATAACATAAACATTATATGTTTTACAAATGCCAAAAAAAGAAAGAAAAAACGTATTGTTAATTCATGATCATCTTTGCAAAATTTCCACGCACGCAGATTGTGTAGATAGCTCTTGAATTTCCGGTTCTTTTTTTCTTCTTGCTCATCTGTTTATTGTCTAATTGTATTTTATATCGATAAAAAGGGAAACGTATACAAAGAAACAAAACCCTAATCGGTCTTAGAAAAACCTCCCAGGCTCATATATTGTTTAGGTTGCTCATCAATTATGTTATTTCTTAATTTTTAATGTTTAAGTGAAGTTATAGCAGTAATTAAATTAGTATTACGATTAACTTAAGATTCTAATTGTGACAGGATTAGTATTAATTTAGGTTTTTTTTTGTTTATTAAAAATATATTTTTCTTTTCATCAAACAATTACGATATATATACATATTTCAATAGGAATTTCAAGAGTTATCGATCAAATCGCTTTCATATATACAATCAATTTATTCTTTCAAGCAGGCTGGTTTCACTCGTTTGTTACTGATTTGGGTACAAATTATCAGGTGCTTTCTTATTTTATAAATGACAGCAGTGTTTCAAGATTCAACTGGTGATCTCAATGATGTGGAGGAGAAGAAACCCATCAAATATACTTTGGCGGCTCCCTACATGGACATATTCTATTTTGAAGATCTAGAAGACATTCCTAACTCTTGAGTTTTATGATTCTGACGATGATGAAAAAGATGACTATATCGGACTAAGAAAAAATAGTCCTTATAACGCATCAGAGGTTGCTAAGTTATTTCTTGAAGAAGTTCGTGAAAGCTATGTAAGTAATAATTTGTTCACTTTTACTTTTTGTTTTGATTTTCTATTTTGGTTTATAATCTATTGAGTGCATAAGAACTAAGACGTTAATTTGGATAGAGCTTGAGAAGATATGATATTAGGGGAAGTAAGGGAAGTAATTTTTGTAATTTCATATCGGATTAAGGTATCAATACATTGAAGTAGTGAAGTTCATCACCTAATTGAGTTAGATATTATGTGTTGTATTCTTCACCTTTTTAGTATTTGTAAGCGACTGAGTTGCACTTGGTCATTGGTTGAATGGTAAAAATGTAAATATTATTTGTTGTTTTATCGTTGTAAAAGTTGGTGCCATGAATTTCCAGGTTAGATGGAGAAGAATAATATTCCGTCGTAAATCCTAAAAGTTATCTCCATTGCAAATTAAGGGCGACCCAGTTTTTGGTTTGTCTCTATTCCATCGCAAATCAATGAATTTTTTAGATATTCATGGGTTGTATATTGGTTGAATGGTAGGGATATGATTTGGATTGCGCTCCTCCTCAGAGTTTGGGCTCACCTTTTATTCCAAAACGTGTGGACAAGCTGAGCGAAGATACTCTCAATTATGCAATGGGAGCACCACATTTTTCAATCAACAAAATTAATGTTGAAAAGGTATGCTGCATATATATATATATATATATATATATATATTATGTTTATATGCTTTAGCTCTTTTATGTTTATTAAATTATTCAAGAATGTTGCTATTTTTGTTGAGATGATGATAGTTTAGTTTGGAAATTATTGTTAGGTGGATATTAATGAATTGAATTGTAGGGAAAAATTATGTGCTTGTTAAGCTTGAAAAAGTTATTGATACTGTATGCTCCTTTATTCTTTAGACATTTACTGTCAAAGAGGAGGTTGATTCTTCGCAATTCCAAACAATTCGAGCTATGGTGAACGTGTCATATGGAACATTTAACTACGAACTCAGGAATGGATGTTCTTTAAACCATTAGCATCAGAACCACATACTAATCTCTTATGGTTTGTTTTTACTGAATCTTTTCTTATTTCATTATTTTGCCGTTTCAGATTTTTTAACTAATTCATTCTCGAACTGTCAAATTTTTCTTTTTTGTCAAAGACTATGGAAGCAAAGGAAAAGAAGCAAACTCATTAGACTCAACTCCTTTGAGTCATCATCGACGTGCCAAAGTCTCCGATGTGTGATAGAATTGGGACATAACATTTTGTTATGAAGTAATTGACACAAAGAACACTTATATATCATCTTTATCTATAAAGAAAATGATTGTATTATTATTGTAATTATTTTGGAATATAATTTTTTAATTTAAAATCCACAAATCTAAATGTTCCAAAGTATTTCGAACCCATACACTTTTGGTAAAATGTACTTATATATGGGTGTTTTTTTTTGTTTGTAAGTAAATTGTGTTGGTTGTGTTTAATATGGCTCTTAGTTTTAGGCTCTAGAGAAGTATGGTTAGAATGTAATGAGGCAACTCCGAGTGTTGCGTTGAGTTGTTTGTCGCAACGATCACATATATGAGATGCGTGTTTTCAATAAAATGAGAGATAAGATGCAATTTGATTGCTCGATGTATAACATTATTATTGGAGGGTGATCAAAGTTTGGTAGAATTACTGAAGTTGAGAAGTTCTTGAAGATGATGGTGGATGAAGGAGTTGAGCCTGATTGCATTACTCATAGTAACGTTATTGAAGGGTTCGGTAGAGTTGGTAGGTTTTATGATGTTAATATTTTCAATTACTTGGAGGAGCAAGTGAATTAACTAAGTACTTAAGTTCACAATGTTATGACATTCAATTATTTTGTTGTTAAAAGCAGAAACGAAGATCAACAATCAATCGAAAAACACCATTTGCCCAATAGCCGCTAGGCTCCAATTTCACAACCTAAATACTCCCCCTTATAAACTTACCAAACATAACGCAACTTATTATTTAAACCTAGACTGAAACACAATTAATAACAAACTCAAACTCTCGCCCACGCAAGTGGACTCAAGTCCGTTTATGTCGTCGATTTACAAGCAATGGGCTTTCCAGACTCTCCTCAAACTCGTGGCCTTAATTCTGCTATCTATCAATTATATTATCCTATGAAACAACTTTGTCCTCAAGGTTGAAGTCTGAAAATTGCCTCCTAAACTCATTTGCTACCACCCACGTTTCCTCATCCACATCCCGATCCACCCATTTTACCAACAGTTGTTCCTCCTTCTCTACCACTGTTTGTATACTTCTTTGCTCTATAATGTCTTCTGGTTCATATACGATGCTCATTGGTAGTTCCAGGTTGTCTGGTAACCTCTCCTCAACGGGATGATCCCCTATCGCTCTTTATAACTGGAACACATGAAACACGGGATGAGTTCGGCTAGATGGAGGCAACCTTAATCTTTACGCAGCCTGTCCCACTCTTCCATCCACCAAAAATGGGCTGTAAAACTTTGCTGACAGTTTATGATGTGACTGTCGATTCATTGACAATCATCTATGAGAACGGACCTTTAAAAATACTCTATCTCCAACCTGAAAAGTTACATCTTGGCGGTGTTTATTCGCTTGATCAGACATGCGCTGTTGCGCCCTTTCTAGATTATTTTTTAGACGTGCCAACATCACATCTCGCCCCCTAATACTTCATCTACCGCGGCGACCCTGCATTCGCCTGGTAAGAATCGATTAATAGAGGGAGGGGCTCGCCCATATACCACTTCAAATGGTGTCATTTTGGCCGCTGTCTGAAAGGTTGTATTATACCAATATTCTGCCCAAGTTAGCTATTGCAACCATTATTTTGGCTGATCTGAAGTAAAACAACGCAAATAGGCTTCAACAATATGGTTTAAAACCTTCGTTTCTCCATCGGTTTCTGGGTGATATGCCAAGCTGAATTTCAGTGTTGTACCCGATAATTTGAATAACTCTTTCCAGAAGGCTCTCACAAATATAGGGTCCTTATCACTAACAATGGACCGTGGGATTCCATGCAGCCGAACCACCTCCCGAACAAAGACTTCTGCCACTGAGCGGGCTGTAATTTGAGACTTCAATGCCACGAAATTCCCATATTTGGACAGCCGATCCACCACGACCATGATTGAAGAGAAGCCCTTGGATTTAGGAAGACATGTGATAAAATCCATTGAAACATCTTCCCAAACCTGATTCGGTATAGGTAATGGCTGCAACAAACCCGCTGGCGACATGGTTTCATATTTGAATTTTTGACAAACCAAGCATTTAGAAACATAGAGTTGGACCCGCTGGAACATCCTTCTCCAATAGACATTTGAAGCTAACCGACGATAGGTGCGAAATGCTCCAACATGACCCCCAGAGGGGCTGTCGTGGAATTCCTACAACAAATGAGGGATCCATAGTGAATCTGCGGCTAGAACTAATCTCCCTTTAAAGAATAGCTTGCGGCCTCTCAGCTCAAATCCTGGCTCAGCCTCTGAGTTAATAGCCAACTCTTGTATAATACCGCTAATGTACATCACGTTGTTGTTCCTCCTCCGCATATGTGAGCCCCATCCATTCTGGCACACTCAACGCCACTAATGAGGATTTAGCCTTGCGTCTAGACAAAGCATCAGCTACAACATTCGACCGCCCCGTTTTGTACTCTATTGTGAAATCATATCCTAGTAACTTTGCAATCTAGACTTGCTGTGCTGGAGTCACAATTTTCTGTGTTAACAAATGTTTCAAACTTCGATGATCAGTCCGTACTACAAACCTCCTGCCTAACAAATATGGCCACCGATGCTGCCCAACCAGAGCAAGTCCCATCATTTCCCTTTCGTAGGCGGATTTAGAAAGTGTGCGATCTGCCAGTGACTTGCTAAAAAAAGGAAATGGGGCGTCGCTCCTGCATAAGAACAACTCCAATACCAGTGTCGGAAGCATCACACTCTATAATAAATGTCTGATCAAACTGTGGCATAGCCAATACCGAGGCCTCCGTAAGTGCCCTCTTCAAATTTACAAAGGCTGTCTCCGCTTCCGAAGACCAAACAAAACTCACCGGTGCAAATTTCTTCAATAATTCAGTGAGCGGCCTTGCAATGAGGCCATACTCCTGAATAAAACGCCTTTAATATCCTGTTAGCCCAAGAAATCCCCTGACCTCTCGGACTGAGCGTGGTCGAGGCCAGTCGGATACAACACGCACCTTTTCTGGGTCCATCACCACGTCTTCCTCAGAAATTACGTGACCCAAATATTCCACCTAACGGCACCCTAAAGCACATTTCTTCCGATTTGCCTTTAGGTGGTGCTCCCTCAACACCTTTAGAACTACCTCCAAATGTGCGAGGAACCCCCAATTCATAACCCTCCAAAAGACTTCTATAAAATCGACGACGATAATGCATCTTAAAAGCTCGTATAATCCCAGCATCACAAGGTTGAATTTTTGAAGTTGTGTTTGGTGGCAAATAAAACAATTCAACACTCTGTAATCCTTCAATGGCTTTTGGATGAGCAGGGCAATTATCCACAATCAAAAGAATTTTTCTTCCAACCATTTTTTTATCAAGTTGGCGAACATATTCTTCAAATAAAGCCCCAGTCATCCAAGCACGTTTGTTAGCACGATACTTACAGTTCAAACTGCTCAAATTTACATTCTTGAAGCACCTTGGTTTAGCATACTTCCCAATTATCCATAAAGGAACTTTCTCGGAGCCGTCCTCATTACAACAAATAACAACAGTTAGCCTTTCTTTGTCTTGTTTTTTCCCTTCAAGTTGCATTGTTGCAAGGGAATGGTCCGGCTGAAGTCTAAAAAATAGACCTGCTTAAGATTAAAACATGTTACATCACTAAAGTATAAAATAAAAAATAATAAAACAATATAAAACAAACCTGTTTCATCCATATTGAAGATGTCTTTCATTTCAAACTGATCAACCTTATCTCTTATGATTTTTAATTTATCCTCCATGCCCTCCATTTCAACAGATCCACTCTCTCCGAAACGTCGAAAATTCTTAATTCCATATCTTGCTTTAAACTTTCCAAGCCAACCTATGGAAAAAGTAAAATCTGGAGTATCTATAGGATACATATCTTTCTTAAACTTTTTCGCCTTCTCGATGATCAGCTCACCAGTCATATTCACATGTTCTTGATATTGAATAATCCATTCATAGAGAGATTTCTCTAGATCAGGATACTTTGCCGATTTGTGTCGCTTAACATCACCTCTTTTGGGAGCAAGTGAGAGATAATCTGAAGAACGCTTGATTGTATTAGAGATTGTACCTTGACTCACGTGCAAACCATAGTTACTAAGCACCCATTCTTGTAATTGCTTTTGAGTGAGACTTGAATTATCCTTGGCGTGCTTGCATAATTCTCTTCGAATCTCATCGGTCATTGTTGTTTTCTTTACACCTTTAAGATGGGGAGCCATTTGTGTATGATTTGTTTATGGTGATATACATATTTTATCTTGCATTTATATACATAATATTTTTTAATGTCCATAAATTGAGACATTGAACATTAAGAATATAATTATATGAGAGATTGAAGGACTCTTCCAAATTAGGTCCTCATTTGATGTACAAAAATTAAATAGAAAGTGAATTGAATATTTTATTATAAATTAATAAAATATTAATTAATGTATAAATTAATAATTATTAATTTATAGTTTAATTAATAACTCTTTTAATTAATAAATTCTTGAGTTCCCAAGAGTATTAATTTATAGAGTTTATACTGTATGCAGATCATGTTGCTGTGAGCTATGCTAGGAGTAGTGGGCCTGGAGGGCAAAACGGTGTGCGATGCATCATTTCATCCATTAAAGTCACATTTAATTGGTGATCCTCTTAATTATTGAATGTGCTAAGTAAAATTATATATCTGCAGTAAACACCAACGTAGACATGCAATTCAATGTAAAAATGCACATTGTCAAGTGAAAGGGTGAGGGAGAGGATAATGCAGATGGTGAGTTGTTCATATTAGTTGGGGATGAAAAAAATATGCTTTGCTTGTCTCTCATTTTCTGTTTCCTGAAATCCTTGGCTCTAATTGATGGGGGATGTGTCTTCCACATTTGTTTCATTTTCTTATTTTACACAACTATAGCACAATTGCCATAGAGTTTTTTATGACTGCTGTTTCTCTCTCTCTCTCTCTCTTTTTTTTCTTCTATATTTATATCCGATAGCAAATTGCAACTTCAAGAACGAATTAGTGGCTGCATTTGTCCAATTCTTCTTAGGTTTAGGGTATCCTATCATAGTTTTTGTCTGGTGAAGTAAGAAAACAAGATGTTCTCTTTTAGAACCTAGTTGTCAAAACATAACATATGTGGTTACTAACTCAGGCTTGACCAGCTAGAACGATGTTTCATTTTTCTTCTACCACCCACATGTTCTGTAAAAGTTCATGCTGCATTAGTGATCCTATCTGTAAAACTTGTTAAATTGAAGCCTTTCCTTCATCTCATAAGCAACAAGATTCTTATGGACATGTCTATTATATCCCTAATAATAAGAAACTAAATTTATTTAGCCAAGAACAAGATGAGTTCCTCCTCTAATGGAGACTCATCTTATTCTCTCCTTGTACATAATAATATCGTACAACCAATGTGGAAATGATTAACTACTCATATCAAAATTGGTGGCAGGAGAAGAACCGGATCAATAAAGATGGGGAAATTGTTATTTCTTCAACGAATACCAGAACTCAAAAGTAACACTTCCTTGCTACACTTGTCCAATCCCCTAGCAATTGTTTACATGCTATAATTGTCTGCAGGGGTAACATTGAAGATGCTTTGGCAAAACTACAGGTAGCTATTTAAGATAACTATATTCGAGGTATATGTAGAAGCATGGAGGTGTTAATGTTGCACCTTTCTCTTAACTATCTAGTGTTAGTGTTACACGGTGTTTCCTTTCTTCGTTTTCTTGGTATTTGGAATCGAGGGGAAATTCTCTTCTGTGTGTACATAACTATTCTTAAATGAATGATGCAGGCGATTATCGATGCATGCTTCTTATGTTCCCTCTCCTCCTTCAGAAGAGACGGTAAATAGGATAGCAAAATTGTGAGAAATGAAGTTCAATTCCTCTCTTCTATATTATCTATAACCTCCCAGTGGCCGTGTAACTAACTAATTCTCTCTCACCTCAAAGGTCTGCTATTGGAGAGCAGAAACGACTGGACTCGAAGAAATCCAACTCACAGAAGAAAGCACAGCGAGGAAGCCGGGACTAGACCACATATGATATGCCTTCATTTTAGTCCAAGGCGTCGATGTGCTTCTGCTGATTTTTCAGACAGCAAACCACGACGTAACCGTGGGAACCCAAACCACTTTATAATTTGATTAAATTCCTCCTACACGTGCTTTGTTCATGGACATTTGGTACTTGTCTCTAATATTAGTCTGAAAATGAACCACATCTTTTGGATATAGCAATCCTTCAGGGTGTAGCAGTTACATTTTAATTTTATCACCATGCTATTCTAATTTTCTTCAATCTCCCCTCTGCTGGTGGTGAATGGTGATGGAACTTGCAGAATTAAGCAGTAAACCACAAATTAAAAAAACAAAAAACAAAAAGTCAAAAGTTGGCTGCACAATAGTCAACTCTTCTCCCTCAAATTAATGTATACAAGTACAACACAAAGTAGGAAAAAAACAAAAGTTAAAACATATTTCATTTCCTGATAACTATCTCTTCACCAGACCGTCTATCAATGTGTTTGATCCACCGGCTCGGCGCCTTGCCTCCACCGGTGGCACCGACGTGCGCGATGTCGAGTCCATTCCCCACCGGCAGAAACACCGATCGCACAATCCTCGACTTCCTATCAAGGACGCTGCGCCACCTGAAATGGGAGGCGGTTCTTGAGCTAGCATTCTTGCATATCAGAACCGCCCCTCTGCGGCCTAACCTCGCCACCCTCAGAATCCTTGCGAAGTCGTTCCGCCTGCAATCCACCACTAGGAAATCAATCCCTTCCAGCCCCTCCATCGCCTCCTCCGGCCTCCCCACCACCACTTCGGCCGGCTCGCCGAACTCACTCATCGCCTCGAGGAACTCCGCCTTCGACTCCTTGTCAGGAACCACACATATATGCCTTCCCCCGCTGTGCTGTGTCGCCACCGCTAGCCCGATGCTGGCGGCGATAGAGCCGCCCGGTCGCCACGTCTCCACCACTAGCTGCGCGTTCCACCCGCCCGCCATGGCCGAGATAAGCTCCGCCGCGCTTGATTCACTGAAAATCTTGCACTACCATAACAACATGCGAAAACACTGTAAAGTAAGAATTCATTTCACTGCTATATCAACTTTTTTTTCTTTCTCTCTCTCTCAAGAAGGCTGTTTATTCTTCTATATGCGCTTACCGATTTGACGGTGTCGACGAGAGCTTTGGAAGCCGTTTCCGGTGACCAAACTAGTTTCATTTTTTTTTTTTTTTGATTCGCTCTTTATGTTGGTGTTAAGTTGTGGGTGATGGATATATATGTAATGAGAATGATGTGTGAGAATTAGGCTTTTTAAATGAGAGAGAAAAGCAAGTTGGAAGGGAAATGTTTATTTTATTTTTTTTTAAAAACAAAAGAAAACGTTGACAATTACTGACAGCCAAATCCTACGTGGAGTTAGGGTTTCATGCAATCTGCCTCTCTTCTTATCCTGTTGAATTGATCGCTTAACCTGATTATCATCTCTCTTCAATTTATTACACTGTTATTTGTTACACAAATATTAATATATTGCGATTCAAATAATACACCAGTTTTTAGTTGGTGGATATATTATATATTGCTATCGATATATATATTTTGGTCATCTGTGTAGCAGATACTAATTTATAATTTCGCATGCTTTTCTTTATTTGAAAACTTTCATTAAGCTAGAAAGTTGGCAAGGAGATATGTTTACCAGCAATTAATTCCTTCTATATGCATTTACATCTTATAATTAAATAAAGAGAAAATTAAGTAAAAGAATAATTGGGAAACTGGGAAAATAGCTAAATTTTGAGATTTTGAACAAATTCAGAAACCTTTTTCTATCGACAACTAATGGCGTGGTCAGTTTTCAATTATCGCTTTCCTATGTTATTAAATTAATATATCACATTAAAAATGGAGATAAGTTCTATATTATTTTTCCAAAATAACAAATATGAATCGAGTCATAAATTTATAATTGGGATTTGGGAGAGTTAAATTTGGGAAAATTTGCCTTTTCGACTTCTACTTATTAATAATTCTTAGATATCTTTTATGAGGACTTATATGATATTAATTGTTATTTATGTTTGTTGGAAAATGATTGTTCTATTATATTAATTAACCTATTATATTTTACAATATTATTAAACAACGAAAAAAAGGCCGATTGATGATATTAGAGATATACATGAAGATATGCATGAGAATATGCATGCCCAAGATATCTCAACAACTCATTAGAATATCTTATTGTTTGATAATCTTTTGTATCTTTTATTTATTTATTCATATCTTGTAATACTCTATATATACTTGATCAATAATACAATTCATTATTGAGGCAAATATTGTTGGTCTATCATGGTATCAGCCTAACTGCGATCCTGACCTAATCTCTCTTCCTCTCTCACCGATTCCTCTCCAAAAACCCTAGCCTCCTTCTCCTTCCTTCTCCCCTCCCTCTCGGCCGACGTCCTCTCTCTCGGACGCCGTCTCTCTCTCGATCACGAGCCTCACGCTCGCACAGCCTCTCTTCCTCCCCCTCCCCGTCGTTCTCAGCCGTGCACGCCTCACGCTTGCGCGGTTCTCTCGGCTTCCTCCCTCCTTCCGTGCGCATACCTTGTGCCGCACGCCGTTCCCCTCGCGAGCCTCACGTTCGTGTGGTCAAAACACCTCTCGTCGTCCTCGTCTCTCTTCCGGCCTCACGCCACGTCCGCTGCTCCCCCGCGCGAAGCCTCTCGCTCGCGCGGCGTCTCTCTCTCCCTACACTCTATATTCTTAAACCCTAATTCTCCGACAACCCGCCTCTTGCCATGGCCGATCCCAATCCGGCCTTTGATTCACTGCCTCTCTAAACTCTCGTACACATGATCACAATCAAACTCACTTCTTCAAATTATCTTTTATGGCGAGGCCAAATTGTTCCGCTGTTGACGTGCCAAAATCTTATTGGCTATGTTGATGGTTCCAATCCCTCTCCACCCACAACTCTTACGGATATCGCAGGCATCTCCACTGTGAATCCGGCTTATACTTCATGGCGTCTACAGGATCAGCGCCTACTCAGCCTTCTCCTCTCCACCCTTTCCGAAGAGGCAATGGCCGAAACCCTAGGCTGTGCCTCTTCTCGCTCCGTATGGCTCGCCCTTGAGTCTTCTTTCAGTTATAAATCCAAGACCAGGGAGATTCAACTGAAAGATGAACTTCAACTCTTGAAGAAAGGTGATCGTTCAGTCAAGGAATACGGCCGTGCCTTCAAAGCTATCTGCGATCAGCTTTCTGCCATTGGTCGCCCCGTTGACGACACCGACAAGGCTCACTGGTTCCTCCGAGGCCTTGGATATTCCTTCATGAACTTCTCAGCCGCACAGATGGCCCTTCCTACTATTCCATCTTTCAGTGATCTGCTCGCCAAAGCGGAGAGTTTTTCACTGTTCTAGGATTCTCTAGACCCTCCTGCGCCAGCCTCTGTCGCCTTCTACAGCAATTCCTCAAGTTCCTCTGCCCGTGGCATACTTGGTCCTCCTCCGGCGGCCTCTCGTCCATCCTATCCAAAGAACCAAAAGAAAGGTGGTGGCCAGAAAAATCAGAAACGCCCTCCTCATTGCCAAATCTGCCGCACAAATGGCCACTACGCATCCCACTGCCCTCAACGCTATTCTCCGCAGCCATCATCTAATCTCGCCGAGGCCTTCGCCGCAGGTTGCTCAATTCCGTCCTCCGATCATTCGGATTGGTATATTGATACTGGCGCCTCTGCCCACATGACCTCCAGTCCTGCCAACCTTGATACGTCTACTCCTTATTCTGGTAATCAACAAGTGGTTGTAGGTAACGGTGCCCGACTTCCTATTACCGACACTGGTACCGTCACCCTTCACTCTCATATTGTCTTATCTGATGTTCTTGTCGTTCCTTCCATTACTAAAAATCTCTTATCTGTCAGTAAGTTAACCACTGATCTTCCTCTCCGTGTTGTCTTCTCACATTCTTCTTTTCTTATTCAGAACCGACACACAAATCATGTTCTTGCCACCGGTCACCTTAAAGATGGTCTCTATATTCTGGATGGAGATTGCATAGCTCTTCTTGCCAACGCAAGTCTGAGTCGCCTGCAAGCATCCATGGATATCTGGCATTCCCGCTTGGGTCACACTTCGCCCGAGTCTCTGCTCCTTCTCAATAAATTAGGTTTAATTTCCCTTTCTAGTCGTTCTCTGTCTAGTGGTCTCTGTAATTCTTGTCAGCTTGCTAAAAGTTCCAAACTTCTCTTTTCACTTAATGAAAAGCGCTCTGCGCATCTTCTTGATTTGATTCATTGTGATCTTTGGGGTCCGGCACCTGTTAATTCTACCTCAAATTTTCGTTACTATGTGATATTTATTGACGATTTTTCACGCTTTACCTGGTTCTATCCTCTAGCGCGAAAATCTGATTTTTTAAATATTTACAAATCTTCACTGCCTTTGTAGAAAATCAATTTTCCTGTCAAATCAAAACCTTCCAATCAGATGGTGGAACTGAATTTACTAATCATACTGTCCGCGATTTTTTCCAAACTAAGGGTATCCACCATCGGTTTTCCTGTCCTTATACTCCCAGTCAAAATGGTCGGGCTGAGCGCAAACATCGTCATATCACTGAAACTGGCCTCACTGCTCTCTTTCACGCCAACATTCCCCTTTCCTATTGGGTAGATGCTTTTAGCACAGCTGTCTATATCATCAATCGTCTTCCTACACCCATCCTAAATGGAAATTCTCCTTTCCAGCTCCTATACGGCTCTGCCCCATCCTACTCCTCTTTTCATCCATTTGGCTGTCGCGTTTATCCCTGTTTAAGGGACTACGCTGCAAACAAATTCTGCCTTCGTAGTGTGCCCTGTATCTTTCTAGGTTACTCATCCGTTCACAAGGGTTTTAAGTGTTTCGATCCTGCCACGGCGCGCACCTATGTTACTCGCCACGCACGTTTTGATGAGACACACTTTCCCTACCTGTCGAACTCGACATCTTCAGCCACTGCTTCCCTCCAAGTCTCTACGTTCGTCGAACCATCCTCGCCGACATCTCTCCAGCCTTCACCTCCCTCATCAACCCCTATCGTCCCAACTCACACTTCCGCACCTTGTCCTATCTGCTCGACCGAAGCTCCCCACGCCACCCTAAACCCGAACCCTAACGGCGCCCACCTTAACCCTAATCTTCACCCTCACGGCGCAAACCCTAACCCAAACCCTAACCGCCCCCACCCAAACCCTAACCCTAACCCTAACCCTAACCCTAACCCTAATGCCGAACTTCCCCAAACTCGCCAAGCTCAGCCCTCCCATCCCATGATAACCCGAGCCAAGGCCGGTATCTTTAGACCACGATATGTTGCTAATTTTGCTAACACTGATCTTCATGTTGCTCTCTTATCTAGCCAGGACCAGGCGGTTTTAAATCTGCAGCCAAGCATTCTCACTGGATGGCGGCTATGAAGGAGGAAATGTCTGCTCTCCGTTCTAACGATACTTGGACATTAGTGCCCCGACCAGCTGACGTCAACATCATTGGCTCCAAGTGGGTTTTTCGGACAAAATTCCTTCCCGACGGCTCCATTGATCGATATAAAGCACGGCTGGTGGCTCAGGGATTCACTCAGCTTCCAGGTCTTGATTTCTCCCACACCTTCAGTCCAGTTATCAAGGCAACCACTGTCCGAGTTGTTCTTACACTCGCCGTCCACCACAACTGGCCCCTGCACCAGCTCGATGTCAAAAACGCATTTCTGAATGGTCTTCTCTCCTCTCCTGTTTATATGGAACAGGCACCTGGCTTCACGGATGCTCAGTTCCCGAATCATGTTTGCAAACTCTCGAAAGCTCTTTACGGCTTAAAGCAGGCGCCTCGTGCTTGGTTTCAACGCCTCAGTGATTACTTGATCCGTCTAGGTTTCTTCTGCAGCAAATCAGACACGTCTCTATTCATCCTCGCCAAGGGTAGTATTGCTCTATATCTTCTTGTTTATGTGGATGACATTATTGTGACAGGAAACGATCAAGCTTCCATTTCACGGCTCATCTCCGACATGAACCGTGAGTTCTCTATTAAGGATCTGGGAAAGCTTAATTATTTTCTGGGTTTGGAAGTTCACTACACACAAGATGGCCTGTTTCTCTCTCAAGCCAAATATGCAAGGGACATTCTCATTCGATCCAACCTCTTGGATTCGAAGCCAGTAGCGACTCCTCTAGCCGCCGGTACTACACTTCAGTCGACTGGCCAGCCCTTCGCCGATGTGACCCAGTATCGCTCTCTAGTAGGCGCTCTGCAATATTTGACGATCACTCGTCCAGACATCTCCTTTGCAGTGAATCTAGCAAGTCAGTATCTTCATTCTCTGACCGACGAGCACTTCCAGACAGTCAAGCGCATTCTTCGCTATGTCAAGGGCACAATCAATCACGGTCTGGAATTCTCTCGCAACACAGACTGCAGCCTTGTCGCCTATTCAGACGCTAACTGGGCACGCTGTCCGGACACTCGACGTTCTACATATGGTTATGCTATTTTTCTTGCAGGGAATCTGGTTTCTTGGAGTGCAAAGAAACAGCCTACTGTCTCGCGATCAAGCTGTGAATCAGAATACAGGGCAATGGCGAATACAGCAGCAGAGGTTATCTGGCTAACAAACTTACTTCTTGAGCTCCGTATATCTCTTCCGCGCCCTCCCTCTCTATTTTGTGACAACAACAGTGCCATATTTCTCTCACAGAATCCGGTAGCACACAAACGAGCAAAACACATTGATATTGACTATCACGTTGTTCGTGAGCTTGTCCATGGCGATAAAATACGAACTGAGTTCGTCTCTTCCTCACATCAAATTGCGGACGTCTTCACCAAGAGCTTACCTCGTCCTCTCTTTGAGTTCTTTCGTGGCAAGCTTCGAGTTGTTGGTTTTCCACAATCTCGCTTGAGGGGGGATATTAGAGATATACATGAAGATATGCATGAGAATATGCATGCCCAAGATATCTCAACAACTCATTAGAATATCTTATTGTTTGATAATCTTTTGTATCTTTTATTTATTTATTCATATCTTGTAATACTCTATATATACATGATCAATAATACAATTCATTATTGAGGCAAATATTGTTGGTCTATCAGATGAGATAACTCTTCCACTAAAACTAAGTGATGGTGTGAATTGAAATAGGAAGAGAAGGGAACAAATATTGTGTTTAAAAATTACGGATAGTGGGTAATTACTAATTAGAGTGCTTAATATACAATTTGACTATAACTAATGATTAGCTTAGTGGATTAAACAAATACTAATTTGATTACGTTGAATAGTGGAAATGGTAAAATTGTTTAATAAAAAATAAATTATTAGAATTTATGTAGGAGTGACATCCTCATTAATATTTATTAATCTTTGACATGGCTGCCGATAACGCCAGTTAAATTAATTTGAGGCTGTACAGACAGTGATGTCCTATTGTATTCCATTTTATTTAATTTCGCATATTAATCGTGAAATTAGATTTTTATTAATATTTTTAGTCAATCTATTCACAACACACCCAGATTTAGCTTAGCTATTAGGGAAAGAAAAAAAAAAGTTGAAAAGTGCTTCTATAAAATTAAAGTCTATATCTGCTGTCGTTGATTCTTGAGCTCTCATATCTTTTGTCACTTAGTAAAATTGGATAAGATTGCAATTAATATGTACTATGAAATTATCTTTGTTATGTATATATATATATATATATATATATATATATATATATCGAATTAGCTAATTTTTAAATCATATGATTCATATCCTACGTCATTACAACCTCATCAAGAAATTATTACATCATCTCCATAAGGTTTGCAATATACAATTTGATGGCAAAATTAAATAAAAATCAAGTCCAACATTATCCTTATTTTGTTATTTGCATTCTCATTTTGGTATAATATGAATAGTTTACCTCCATTTTTTAGGTTAACTATTCACCCAATTGCATTTTTTTCTTTTTTAATTTATATAATTTTTTTTACTTGTATTATATATTTTATTTTTGCTTGTAGTTTTTATTTCATTCATTTGTTTATATTTTTTTTTCATTTTTCATTATTTTAAAGATATTTAAATATTAATAATTATTTTATTTATAGTTTTGTAAAATAATTTATTTAAATATAACTGTTAATTTTTAATTGGGAATTTGATAATTAAATATATGAAAATAAAGACTAATATATAAGTGAAAATATGATGTAATAACTTGATTAAGAAAATTAAATAAATAATAGAAGAATCAACATAGAATATACTTTATAGGGTGAAATATATAGTTGGCTGTTGTAGATGAAAAATGAAAACTGTAAAATAAAAAAAGTGGACTGCACTATAAAATTAGCTGCTAGAGATGGTATTTCTAGTGAATTATATTTTACCTCCCTCCATTTTTGTCATGATAAAATAAATCCGTTGACTTATGGCTATTATGAGAAAATTAAAAGCCCAAAGTTTATTAAGTTAGCTAAAACAAAAACTTAGTGATTGATGATACAAAGATCGTCTAGTTGATTTGTAGTTCACCAATCCCAATTAGTAATAAATAAAAAAAAATCCTTTATATAGTAGTTTTGCATTTGATAAGTAGTGTAAAATATACCATTTAATCATATTAATTTTAATTGGTAGAATTGGAAACTTGCACTAGATTTTATTTTTCGGTAACGGAGTTGTATAAGAATATGGAGATGATAGGGACTATAAGTATAAATATAAATGTATTCGTTAGTATTCGGTATACAGTCAAAATAAACTAGTACAATCAATTTTGCTTCTAATGTGATAATTTAATATTGGTGATTGAATTAATTTTAATTATTATAATCATCTCTAATATATTATTATATCAATCATGAATATTTTAACAAATGTTTACAGTGAGCATTAAAGCAATTTTGCATGGTACAATATTATACTCCCTCCGTTCCACATAAAAATTGTTCATCTTTTCTTTTTCGTCCGTTCTGTAATATTAATCTACTTTTCTAAAATAATAATTTTTTTATACTCATTAATAAAATATTCATTCTATCACCATTTATTACCATTCATATATCGGATAATTTCACGGACACCGAGCGAATAATTTCTTAAAAATAATTTGAAGACAAAGTCCAATCAAATATTTGGGGCAACCATGAAGTTGACGTGATAGTTACAATTTTATACTCCCTCCGTCCCACACGAATTGTCCCTCTTTCCTTTTTTGTCCGTCCCACACGAATTGTCCCCTTACCTAAAATGGAAAGTTTTTACACACTAACTAATAAAATAATAATTTTATCTATCTCTACCACATTCCACTACATTGGTTATTGTGCCATGTCCCAAGGGGACAATTCCCTTGGGACGGAGGGAGTATTAGTGTAAACAAAATCTAACGGCATATGAGGTGGCAACAATGTTGACTTTGGCTAAATCTAGCGGGCTGTCAGTTTGCCACGTCAAGTATTAGTATACTCAATTGTTGACATATTGTACAAATTACTATGTACGGCCGACAACATCTATTCTCTTCATATTGTATCATTATTACTACTTGCTAATGTACAATTGTGACCGGCGCCAAATTGCCAATGAAACTAACTTTGATGGTGAAAACATACATTTTTCTATTCCTTTTGTTCCGATCAAATAATTTACTTTGAACGGACACGATAACCAATACGAGTAAAAATAGTGGAAATTAACATTTTATTAGTAAATGTTTATTTATTTTCTATTTTAAATAAGTGAATAATTAAATAAAACAGACAAAAAAGGAAAGGTGGACAATTTAAGTGGGATGGAAGAAGTATATTATAAATACAATGTTTGAAAGTTTTGGAGCTTAAGATCAAAATGATAAAGCCACACTTACAGGTCAAATGTACACACCACTATCAAATACACCTCATTTTGACCCTAACTATCTTGTTGAAGAGAAGTTATTTGATGATAGATCTTAAGATTATTGTGTTGTATATTTTTAGTAAAGGGTGATTCTATATGCAGCCATATTTTTTATTAGTATAGCCCATTTTAAAAAATTAAATTAAATAATCACATAATATTACAATTCTATCCTCGTAGCCCAACTTATAATTTTAATTAAAATATAAAAATCAAAAGTCATAGTCCCATCTCATCAAATAAGTTAAAACCAAAATTTATAGATTGTCGATTTGAACACGAATAGAAAATCAAGAGAAAGAAATGACTAACTAATGAATAGGTCAATTTGTGACCTTTGCATTAGGTATATCAACCACATTATGAGTGTCTTCTTCATAAAAACCAATTAAGACTACAAATAACAGCAACCTCTTACCCCCAACCCAACCTGCCACCTCAGCAAATGCATTTAAGAAAAATAAAAAATGTTACAAATTTAGAAAGAGAAGGTCGACCAGACCAAAGAGACCACAAATGGTCCGTGGGTCCCACATACTTTTTAATGGTTATTTATTAATATATTAATTGCACTTTGACACTTGTTTCTATTTCATTGGCTCATTAATTTTTTTAGATACAACAATAATATTGATTTATCTTTTATATAATAACATAAAAATAAATAATAAATATACCAATATTTATAATTTTGGATTATCTACAATCGAGACTAATTTTGATATGCATATTTTAATTTTGTATAAATATCTTACTAAATTGTTATATCTTTTAAATAATAAAATAAAAATAAATAAAATATATATTAAAATTTATAATTTTTTATTCTCTACAAATAGAGACTAATATTGATATATATATTTTTATTTTTAAATTAAGATATATATAATATTCTCTAATAAAATTTTTGATATTATATATATATATAGGAAATATATTATTCTCAATTATTTTCTTAAGGAAATATATTATTCTCTAATATATATACTATTTTCTACTAAAATTTAAAGTGTATTGTATATACTATTCTTTAAAATATATTTTTGTGTGTATTATTATTATTCTATGTCAATTTTATTTTAATAATCGCTTTATAAGTTATATATGTTTTAAATTAATTGTTTTATTTTTATTAAAAAAATAAATAAATTTCAATAAAATAATTATATATATATATATATATATATATATATATATATATATATATATATATATAGGGATTGGATCCGGTGATAAAAATTCATTCCGTGATAAAATGATAAAGCCGCTTGATTACCTTTACAATGTTGCTTGATTGTGTTTTAGTTGTTGCTTGATTACAATATTGTTTGATTTTATTTCAGTTGTTGCTTGATCATTTATTGCTTGATTGCGTTTTAAATGTTACTTGATTTAGATATCAACCATTGATTTAATTAGATCTAATGGATGAGATTCATTCTTATTTTTAATATACTTATTTATTATCATATGACCCCTCCTCTATATATATATATAGTGTGGTTGAGTGGTCATTGATAAACTTGACAAAATATTGTGGTTGGATTGGAGTGATATGGAAGTGAGAGAAACTAATAAAATATAATAAAGGTCAGGTGGTTGGATGGTTGGGTCGGTCGCTGATAAAGATAGTCTAATGGTTTCATAGATGAACCCCAAACCGCAAGCTTGACGCGACACCTCCATCCCCGCAAATAATTCAAATAAAATAAGTTTCTTCCTCAAAATTCCAATTTTGTGAAGTTAAAACTGAATGAATTACAAGAAACAAACATGTCGCAGGTTTTGTACGAAATGAGGAGTCGGCAACCATTGGATGTGATGTTTAATAACACAGATTTTCGTGAAGAATTCCAAAGCCTTGGCCAAATGGGTGGGTTGTACTCCTTATGTAAATAAGAGCAATTGTAAATTTAAAGTGTTGTGAAATCGGGTTCGAACAAGCCACAATAGCAGACGAATGAAATAGAACACACGTACTTCTTATTAACTTTCTTGAATCGAATACAGAAATGAGAGAAGAAAATATCAATACAACCTCACTAATTTTTCTCTCTGTGTAGCTTTTCTCACAGAATCTAAAACTTCTCTCTCTTCACTGAATCTCTCATCTCACTTTTATACTACAATTCCAAACAGAATAACCGATCAAGAACGGAGCAGGAAGCTCGATCCTAACGGCCAAACGACTATAACAAATTCAACTAATCACACCTTGACACGTGTCTTCCAAAAACTAATTTACAAAATAGAGTAACAACTCTCTAAATATGAAATACGACTCTGCTGAATCTAGCATCTGCTGAAATGAGCTCAGCATCCGACTTTCTACTCTGATGAACTCCTCAGCACCAAACCTCAGCACTCTGCTGAAATTTACTCTGTTAATTCTTCTAACATCGACTTCAACAGCTACACATACATTCTTGCTTTAGAAAACATTCTCAACATCTAGCAAACATGTATCAGCAGACTTCATGATCTGCTAACTACCTCAGCAGATCTTCTCAACTGAATATTCTCAGCAATCCGCTGAATCAGATTCTTAGTAATCTGCTGAATCAAGAAGGCTCAGCAGAATGCAGTCATCATCAACAATCTCCCTCCTGACTGCATACTCACACTCCTTCATCTTCCACTTCTTTGTTGCTCCAACTATCGAACTACACTTCAACACATCTTTAAGACATATCAGACCACCCACAAATGCTTCCCATAGTAACTTCCCTGAATCTGACACGAATCCACTTGCCATGGTGATACACAACATCAACAACATCAAAACGCTTTCCAGACATTGAACAACATATTTTATTTTCACCTTATATCTCAACCTGGAACCAATCGACTTATACTCTTCAACTGATCTCCACAAATTTTCTTCCTTGCTAACAACTTCTTCTTCACAATCTTGGGATTCCACACTTTCTCTTTCTTCGACCACATTCGAATTCAAAAATTTCACAATATCTTCACCAGAATGTTTAGGAGGATGCATCTCCCTCTTAACTCTATCACACGCTGACCCATAATTCTCCAAATCATTGACTTGAGCACCTTCATTCTCTTCTGAAAATTCTTCATTAACTGCTGATTTTGGTTCCTTGTTTCTAAATTCAACTTGCTCACAACTGATTAATCCAAATTCACTTGCATCTCTAGTAATGTCTCTCTGACCAGCTACTGTTTTTACAGATAGACAATAAATGTTGTTCACTTTTTTCCCTTTTAGAGTGACTCGTCCACCTCTACTAACCGTAATTTTGCTATCTAATCCTTCAAACTTAAATCCTTTTGATTCAAGAACTCCAAGAGATATGAAGTTCCTTTTCACCTCTGGGATGTATCTCACATTCGTCAACAACTTCGGTTCTCCATTGTGGTTCAGTATTCTAATTGAACTTATACCTCTTATATTGCAGATATGGTTATTCCCAAGTACAACAGAACTTTGCTCCATGAGTTTCAACTCAATAAACCATTCCATATGGTGACACATATGAAACGAGCATCCAGAATCAAGAATCCATCCCTCACTTCCTTTTCCTTCAGCAATCACTACAAAAAAAATGGTCTATAATGGCGACAGAAATTATCACTATAAATATGAATTTTGTCACTGTAGCATCTTAGTGACAATATTGTGTGTTGTCGCTGTGTCGTGGCTACTGAATAGTGGCTAAAGGGTTTAGCGACGAACTACGATAGTCGTCACTATTGCTCTATTTTATTGTGACTCCAATTTTCATCACTAATTCACTATTAATTAGTTGCAAACTATAATCGTCACTAAAATGTCATGATATAGCCGCACAGGTGGGTTGTCACTAAACAGACATGTTTTAGCCACTATAATAATTATCACTAAAACTTTATAATATAGTAGCATAATTTGTCGTCACTAAAATATCATTATATAGTTACACATAAGTGTTGTCACTAAATAAACATCTTTTTGCCACGACACTAATTATCACAAAAACTTCGAATTTAGTAGCAAAAATTGTTATCACTAAAATACCTAGTCGTTGTTGACCAGATCATGTGAACCCACCTACACCATACCTAACCGTCGGTCGAGCCACCACTGAGCCGCAATGCCCTGAACCGCACCCAACCATTGCATCGCACCTAACCCGCCAACATCGAGCCACAGCTAACCAACTGCACCATACCCGACCAGCCATCATCGCACCGCACCGCACCTATGAATAATCAGGACCCTGCACATAGTCATATAAAAAATTAATATTTAGTGCGTCCAACAGGATTCGAACCTTTTACCTCTTAATTTAATCCTTTATATCTATCCACTGCACCAAGTGATTAATTATTAATATTTTGGATAGTTAATATATATAAGGTAATAGTGGCTATCTATCTAAACTTAATAAATTTATAAAATATATTTCACACTTTATAAATTTAAATCTTGACAATCTTATTAATTAAAAAATTACTATGACATCAGCGAATTCTAAAAAATAAAAGTAAAATGTAAATATTAATAAAATGAAATTTTATATAATTTTATATTAAAAAACTACTACACAATATTCACTTTTACTTCATTATTTAGAATTTGTCGAAGTGGTAGTAGTTTTTTAATTTATAAGATTACTAAGAATTAAATTTGAATAAAAAATAAATTTTAATAAAAAATTTATAACATAAGATTTTAATTTATATTAAACATAATTTTTTCATAATTATGTAATTAAAATTATAGTTTAACTAAATAATTTAAAATTTATGCATTATTTAATATTTTTAATGCATAATTAACTTATTAAAAATTCAATAATCTTAATTAATTGTGTGTATTTATTTAAATGCATGATTAAATTTTTAATTCAATCTGAATTTCAGTTTAATTAGGCATTTTGAATCTTATCACCTTCAAATAGTTTAATTTTAATATAGTAACATAATCTTCAATCATATTTTAAATGTTTTTAAATGTAAATTTTTATTAATATTTATTACTTCTATACAAATATTTATATAATTTAATTACTTAAATATATAAAGTCAATATTCAATTATTATTTAATTGTCACATCAAGAATTTTGTTTAATATGGGTAAATATCGTACTAGTCTAAACCAAAAATGTAATAAGATCTTAATAGTATTAAGTTGGTGGGATTCAAATTACTTAATAAAACATAATGTAGGATATAATTCCATATATTTGGAAGTATGTAATAGAATTTGATAAAATTTAAAAGTTTTAGATATTACGTAACCAAAAGCAAATTAATGGCTAATAAAAATTGTTACTAATGAACTAGTGGAGTTTATTAAATTTTGAAATTTTATTAAAACATAATAAAAAATATTATTATTGTCGAATTCAGTGATAATATATTAAATTATCACTATTTATAATTTATTGAGATAAATCTGGTTACCGTCGCTATAAAATGGATTTAGCAACAAAATAAATTATTGTCAGTGACTTTAGTGACGGTAAATACTAACAACATATGAAATTGTCACAAATTGAAAACTATTGTGATGAAAAAATTAATTGTAGCTAAAATAGTATTTTTAGTTACAAAAAATTTATTGTCACTAATATTAGTGACAATAAATATTGACAACTTATGAAATTGTCACAAATCATATTTTTTGTAACGAGAAAATTTATTGTTGCAGTAGATATATGTTTAGTAACAAAAATATTATTGTCACTAACTTTAGTGACAATAAATATTCACAACTAATAAAATTGTCACAAATCATATTTATTGTGACAAAAGAATTTATTGTTGCTATACATATATATGTTTAGTCACAAAAATATTATTGTCACTAGCTTTAGTGACAATAAATATCCGCAACTAATTAAATTGTCACAAATTGCATTTTTTGTGACTAAATACATAATTGTTACTAAAAATATGTTTTTAGCCACAAAAATTTAAATGTCACTAACATTATTGTCACTACACATAGTTTTTTTTGTAGTGAATGTTCAATACCTCATCTTGCTGAATGTCCACATCTTCCACAGTATTACTTCGATTGCTAACTAATTCCTTACCCTTCAAAGTATAGCAATCTTTTATCAAGTGCCCTGGCTTCTTGCAATAGTTGCAAGTCCTTTTTTCCTTTTGATGCTAAAAATTCTTACTCTCAGATGGATCAAAGGACGGCTTGCCTCTTCCTTGGAATTGGGATGATCGGAAATCCCCCTTTTGAAAGAATTCCTTTCTGTAACCACCCCTTCCTGAATTGTGATTCATCTTTCTGTAATCACTAGACTGGTTTTCCGGCTGCCTCTCAATTTCCTTGCGTGGAAGTAACTATAAAACTTCCAAAGTAGTAAAGGCAAGTTTTACGAAGGTGTGCCCTTGACTCTGCCAGACCTACACCTGAGAAGTTCAGAATATCGGAGGATAGCTGTCAAGTAGCCAGGTCAAAAGTGTAGGGTTATACCATGAACCGAATCACCAAAACCAAACTGAACCGGATCGATCTATGGATATTGCTCACAATTAAATTTATCAAAACCCTAGCATGCTCCTATGAATTTAATACGAAGAATTGTGGATTGAGAGATTACCGTAATTCCGTAGGGTCTGTACCGATCTTTTGCGTTTGAATTCCAATAATCAATTCAACCACGCAATCCGATTTTATCTGCGGAATCAGAAATTAGAACCCTAATTTCTAAATAAAATCGAAAACACAAGAGAAGGAAGAAAGAAAATCTGTTCTCCAGATTAGATCTTCAGATCTGTGTCCCGGTGCTGATCAAATCTACTACTGGTGAGGACTCCGTAGATCTGTGGCTTGAGCAGGACCAGAATTCAAAAATTCTCCTCCTTCTTCTCTCTCAAAAATGGCGCCCCCTCTCTTTCTTAGGTTTAGGGTTTTTCAGTTGTGTTATGAATTATGAGAGAGAGCTGTCTATTTATAGACCTAGGGTTGGAAACCCTAATGGGCCATTTTTGGGCTCAATTCAGCACACTTGTTGGGCCAAACCTGGGACCTAATGCAAATAATAAAGTGGGCCTATAAATTAATTAATTCCCATGTCCACAACCCAGGACACAATTAATTAATTAATATTAATTCTTTTTCACCACAGAATTAATATTGACCTACCCTTTTATTACCACGTTATGAGAACGGGCTGCATTAATTGAGAATCCCCATATTTAAGGTTACCGGACATCCATTAATTAATCAGAGCCTCTGAAAAGCTCTAACTATAATTAATTAATATCTTATTTTTCCTGAGCACTACCACTCAAACCTTATCACTCGTGCCTGAACTTAATCAGCCTGCAGGACTTTGGCACGATGAATGTTATTGAGCTCATCAGGGAATGTCCCCATCCTATTACTCGGATATCGTTACCTAAGTTCAGTCTCAGGCGGTACTACACGAACTGCTGTTACTCAAGATGCGGATATACGAGCGCGCTGTGTGATACGTGCGTAAAATGACCTATATTTTGATGTGTGTACATGCTTGTTTGTGGCTATTTTACTCCCGTATCATATGTTTTTGTCGTATTTTGGTTTTGTTTTCGTGTTTTGTGTGTTTGATTTGTGTAGGATAGGCTTTGGGCATAAACGAGCAATATTGGTGAAGTTTTGGAGGAAAATCGCACGGTTTTGGTGTTTGGAGAGCTCGACCGGCCGAGCGGGTGCAGGACTGGCCGAGCAGGGCGATCAGAGGGCTCGACCGGTCGCGAAGAAGCAGGACCGGTCGAGCGAAGTCACAGGAAGGGGTTCAGAAGGCTCGATCGGTCGAGCAGATGCAGGACCGGTCGAGCCAGACCGGCAGAGACTTGGCTCGGTCGAGCCATGCCTTGCTCGGCCGAGCCAAGACGGTTTTTGGCGATTATTGATGGCGCGGGCGAGCCAAACTTCGACCGGGCGATCCGAGGCCCTGTTTCCTTGCCTATAAAAGGGGAATAGGCGGTTATTTGAGGAACCTTTTGTCATTTTTCATACACGATAGCTAGATTTTCTCCTAGATTCTATTTTTCATTTACAATTCTTCATAATCCTAGAGGATTTAGGAGAGTAATTCATCAATACTTGGAAGAGATTGAAGATTAAAGGTGGTGGATCAAGACAACCAAATCCAAATTGGGGAAGATTCTTATTTCTACTTTCAAATTGTAATGAAGTTCATTGAATTCGAAATTGTATTTGTACAATTGAAAGATATGAAGTTATAATTTTCCTTGGATGTTGAGATTGGATGAGGATGCATGAGATTTAGGTTTAATTATCGCTTGTTTACCTTCCTCTTTGTGATTGAAGCATACTAGAGCTTGTTCTTATTCATCTAGATGTAGGTAGTCGCCAGTTTAGATGATAATTGACACAATCATTGCAGCCAATACGCGGATAGGCGTGTCGTGAATAGTATGACTTCTTGTGCTTCTTGATCCAATCCCTGTGCGGAGATAGGGCATAGGGCGATGATTTACGTGCTATTAGGAGTGGTCTAGGGTCCGATAACGTAGCGGTTTGAGGACTTTAGTATCATCTACGGTTGGTTCACCGTGACAGGGGATTGACTAGTGTAGGGTAAGAGTTCATCCAATTAGGAATTAAACCGTGTTTACATCGATGATTTACCTAAGTTGATTGCATCCAAGTTCATCTTGACATCCTATCTTCCTCACTTGTGAATTTGTTGTTTTGGTTTACCGTATTGAGAAGGATTGTTCTATTAATGTTTGTTGGTTTAATTCGTGTTATTCATATAATGTTAGCATAGATTTGAATTGCATGCTTAGATGATTAGAAAGTACTCAACGATTGAATCATGCTTAGCTATAAGACTTCACTTGAGTAGCTCGGTATTCTAGTAGGCGAATCGAGAAGAACTTGGATTTGACAATTATTATTCTTGTGTGGGTGAGAGTTTGTAGCGAGTGAACTTTTACCGCATCAAGTTTTGGCGCTGTTGCCGGGGACTTCATTTAATAGGTTGCTAGATATTGGGGGAAAAGTGAAGCTTGTAGGCTAGGTGTTTGTTATATTGCTTGTGTGAATAGTTTTGTTTGTAGCTTGTTGTTTGATAGTTGATTTTCGGTTTGTTTGATTTAGTTGCTTATTTGTAATTGGATTGTTTTGTGAAGTGTAGGTTGTATATGATCGCAAGGTCCAAGGCTCGTGAGCTCTTGGAGAGAAAATCACAACAAAGAAGAGAAAGTATAGAGATTGATTTGGACATGGCTAATCCGGGGGAAGATTCTATAAGGATTGGAGAGCTTGAAAGACAAACAGAGATGATGAAGGTATTGTTAAACGAACGGAATGGTCCTCGTAGGCCACTCCAAAATCTCTTCCGACCTCAAGGAGAGCCAATGACCGGTGGTTTCCGACTTGGAGTCAATGCCACGCAGTTTGAAATTAAGCCGCAATTGGTACAGATGATACAAAATAATCAGTTTGGGGGGCATGCTAGCGAAGATCCGAATGTGCATATATCCCGATTTTTGGAAATCACGGATACCATCAAAATCAATCAGGTTCCCCAAGACTTGATTCGGCTGCGGTTATTTTCCTTTTCATTAAGGGATTCGGCGAGGCATTGGTTTGAGGGCCTAGACAAGACAAGCATAGCCACTTGGGAAGACTTAAGGGAGAAATTCCTTTTCAAATTTTTTTCCACCGAGCTTAACTTTGAAAAGAAGGGCAGATATAACTTCATTCGGACAAAAGTACGACGAACCTCTATATGAGGCATGGGATAGGTTCCGAGAGCTCCTACGGAAGTGCCCACGCCATGGTCTATCTAAGAGTCAGCAAATTTGCCAATTCTACGGAGGTTTTGAATTATGATACGAAGGTCATGATGGATGCTTCTTCGGGAGGTGCATTTCTTGATCAAGAAGAAGAAGATGCTTGGAAAACAATTGAAAAAATGGCCGAAAACAGTTTTCAATGGCCAAGGGAAAGGAAGGATTATAGACCGGTGAAGTCGGTCAATGATGCTTATGAGACGGAAGATTTTAAGGAACAACTCGCACTCATGCAAAGGAAGCTAGATAAGTTATCTACTTCGGGAAGTGGACGAGAGGAGATGATGATACTCAAGCATGACAATGCTTATTTGGAGAATGTCAATTTCGTCAATCAAAGGATGGGGTACAACAACCGACCCCAATACAATCCTCAAGGGAACATGTATTATCATCCGTCCAACTGTTTCCACCCAAATTTCTCCTATGCGAATCCAAATAATGCTCTCAATCCTCCGATGCAATTGGAAGGAGGAGGGAGTAGTAGTCAAGGGGGATATACCGGGGGAGGAAGTAGATATGTGAATCAAGAGACAAGGAGAAATCCTAATGAGGAGATTGATAAAAGGTTTGAGAAGTATGATGGGATGTTCGCGGAAATCCAGCTGCAAATTTCGTCGATTGCTAAACAATTAAGTGGAAGGCATCAAGCTGGGAAATTTCCAAGCGACACGGAAACCGTTCAAAAGAAAGGTTGTAATATGATTGAAGGTGAAGAGAGGTTTGATGAGAAATTGGAGGTCATGACTCCGAAAGTAGAAAGTGTTGAAATCAAGGAAGATGGAAAGGAGTTGAAGGAAGAGAGTTTGGAAAATGACAAAGAAGAACAAGTGGAGAAGGTGCATTTCTTTGATTATGTAAGGAAAGAAGACATAGAGATGCCACTTCCGGATGAAATTGAACGAGTCCCCATGTTAGATAAACTTGTTGGTGTTGAGATACTTTTGGATGGGGAACTTCATGAACCAAAAAATCATGAATATGAAGAGAAGAACATTGCTAGCAAAAAGGATGATCCGGGCGGTTTTGTAATCGATTGTCAAATTGGAGACGTGAAGGTTGAGAAAGCCTTGTGTGATTCCGGTGCTAGCGTGAACTTCATGTCTTGGGACCTATACAAAGAATTGGAGGTTGGACACCTTAAACCCACAAATCAAGTTTTGCAACTTGCAAATCAAGCCCTCTTTTGTCCACGTGGAGTTGTTGAAGATGTGCATGTGGATGTGTTGACATTCACATTTCCCGGAGATTTTCTTGTGGTAGATATGAAAAACAAAGGATGAATTCAATTGATCTTTGGGAGGCCATTCTTACATACGGCCGATGCACTATTTGACATGAAACAAGGGGAGCTTACTTTCCGGTGTGGGGGAAAGGAAGTCGTTTTTACCTTACCTCAAAAGAGTTGGAGTGAAGTTGAAGAAGAAAGAGTTGAGAGGAAGAAAAGATTGAAGGATGTATTAGATCCGGGATTAGATTTCATGGGGAACAACATCGGAGAAAATGATGATCCGGGAGATGTTGATGAAGTTGAGCAAATACGGACAAAGAAAGCTAGAGTTGAGCCGGATCCACCTCGAAGCGCACGGAGGAAGCTATTTTTCCCGGAAGATGAGGTCTTGTTTAATCGAGGTATGAGCTCGGGATCGGCACCATGGGATCATGATTGATTTGAGGTATGGTCGTCGAGCTTTCGACGTTAAACAAGCGCTTGTTAGGAGGCAACCCAATGTTTCAACTTTGTTGTTTTCATGTTTTTGAATAATGTTAGTTATGGATTTTGATTGAATAATGTTGCTTAGTGTTTGTGATGAAGGATTCTTAATTGTGTGTGGATTTACAAGTCTATCTAGCATTGTGATTGAAGATTAGGAAGGATGGAAGGCCGTATGATCGTGGAAATGTCGGAGAAAAGGCAAGAAATGGTGGAAATAAGGGTAGCTCGGCCGAGCTAGTGCAGGCTCGGCCGAGCTAAGTCGAGAGCCAGGGACAGAGGTCTGGCTCGCCCGAGCGGGTGCAGGCTCAGGCGAGCCATGGCGTGCCAGGGCGTGTGCGCACGGACAGACCCTCCGCTCGGTCGAGCCATCTGGCGCTCGATCGAGCCACCCGCAAATATAAGAGGGCCGATCGAGCAATTGCTCGCCCCATCCTCCGATCGGTCGAAATTTCTCTTCCCAAATTTTCTCCCATACTTTGTTGCATTCAATTGTTCTTATCTCACATCTTATATCTTCTCATGGCAAGCAAACGAGCACGGGGAAAGTCTTCTTCAAGCGGACGCCCAAAGAAGTTTGATGATGAAGAATTTGAAAATTCAAAAATTTGGCAAAGCGGCAAGTTGTGGGCACGAAATATTTGTGCCGTGAGACGTTGAAGGCTCTCAAATTGAAGGACGATGTGTGGAGCCTCCTTACCGGAATTGGATGGAAGAAGTTGCTTAATGCCAAATGGCCGGGCTACATGGAGTTGTCGAGGGAGTTCTTCGCCTCAGTCACGGTTATGAAAGGCATTGGAGGTATTCCTTTGTCAATGAAATTCAAGCTTAACGGTACGGAATATTTCTACCAGAAAGCTAAGATTGATGAAATTTTTGGTAGTGATCCGGAGTCAATTTTTGTGCATGAGAATGTGAATCTTGGGGAGTTTTGGGAATCTATTACTCGTATTACATTGGATATGAAATTCAATATCAAGGAATGTAGAGCTACATCGATTAGGAATCCTGTTATTAGATATATTCATAAGTTTGTTGGTGGTTCTGTTTGTGGGAGGTACGAGTCTAGTAATGTGATTACTCCCGAGCTTCATATGTTATATGCTTTGATGAATGGGATTAAATTCTCTTTGGGGGCTATGTTAATGGATGCTTGGAGTCGTGCTGCTAACACCAATACTGTACTTTTACTTGTGGAATGCTTACTCCTATTTTTGAGGATATTGGTGTTGAATTGTCTGGTCCTACTGCTCCTCCTCTATTTTTGGATTCTAGCTCATTGCTAGCTGGCCGATTTTCGGTTCTCGGGCATAGGAATTCGATTTATTACAAATTTGGGAACTTGGCCATTTTGATGCCTAGACCGGATTGGACTACAGTGGCGAATCTGTCTGATAGATGCAACTGGCTGCTGGATACCGAGGACCACAAGGACGTGGTCGGAGTGTTATCGCCTGATGGGTATTTTACGATTCTCCGGCATCTTTCAGAGGCAGAGCATCAGCAGTTGAGGGAGGCCGGTCTGAGTACCAGTGCACCTCCGCAGACTGGATGGACTCCGTCGACCGATTGGCAGCAGCAGATGTACTCTATGTTGCAGCATACTAATGCATCTATAGAGTCTTTGTCTTCTTCCTTGCAGGGTCTTGACGCTTCTATGACTTCTCGCTTTGATGGCCTTGATAGGCGAGTTGACTCTATTCAGGAGGACGTAAGGGAGCTGCAGCACCGAGTCCCCATTCTGTACCAATCTCGCAGGGAACGCCAACAGCAGCAGCTAGATCGGGATGAGCAATGACGCACCGACTACCTTTTTACAAACTTAGTCTCACTTGGCTAAGTTTGGGGGGAAGTGTCGGTAGTTGGTGCCCTGGTTCATTCTCTCCTGTATCTCTTTATCTTTATGATGCTTTCTAGTCTAGTGTAGTTTAGTTGAATTTTAAGAATTTGAACTTCGATTTGGTTGTACTTATGATCTACCCCTACTTTGAATTTGAATTTGGATATGATGATTGTGGAATGATTTTATATGATATATGGATGGTTTATTTTGGCAAGTTTACATGTGTGAATTCTTTCTATTTGGTTTGGAATGTGGATGTATATGGTTTGGAATGAATGGTGGAAATGGTGGATATTGTTGCATTTTTTGTTGAATATTGGTTTGTGGAAGTTGGTGGTTATGAGAGCTTAATCGGCTAGTTTGTGCTCAAATGTTTGGTGGTGTGTATGTTGTTTTGTAGTAGGTGCAAATAAGGAATGGAGAGCGATGATCGTGCGTACTGATGGGTAACGCTTTCTATCGTCTTTCCTACCATCTAGTTTCGTTATATTTGTGTTTTGGAATGTAGAATGTTGTTAGGATTGTTGTGTGCTTGTGTGTGTGTGTGATGAACTCGAACTAGGCTCGAGATTTAATCATGATTTACTTAGTGGAGTTTGATATCTACCTCAACTTATGATAGGGCGGAATCTAGTTTTCGAAGCATGATTTAAGTTTAACTTTTGAATTGCCGAGTTTTGTATGTGGTTAATGCATAGGACTTGACAAAAAGTTGTGAGGTTTGAGCCGTGATATTATCATATCTATTTTGATTGTGAGTGGCAAGATTGAGAGCTTGAGATCTAGAACTTGCATTTGTTCTCTATCTATTGGCATGAGTGTGTAACTAGAAAATGATATTAGGCCATCGTTTCTTAGTCCTACCTTTCACACCGGGAGTATATGGTGGTTATTATCATAATTTTGCCTTTCATATCTTTGACCCCCGTGATTGAACTTAATTGGTGAATTTTCTTGAATTAATTAGGACCATATTTGGGGGAAAGAGTGTATGAGGGTGAATACGGTGATGAGAGTTGGGTTGGGAATTGGTTGGTTTGTGATGATTGGAAAAGTTGAGGCATGATTGAATGAAATAAAGGATTATTGTTGATCCTATTGTTGATCCTAGAAAAATGAGCTCCTACAAAAATTTTGGTGCAAGTGTTTGAAAAGAGAAAAAGAAATGGAGGTAAAAGAGAGCACCCACAAAATGAATGAAAGATGGTGCTAGAAAAGAAAGAAAAAGAGGAAGAGAAAAAAGAGAAAGAAAAAGGAAGAAAGAAAAGTGTTGTGAAACGAATAAGCCTCGGGGTTTGAAGTGGTTCGAAAAGAACAAGTTTGGGGGTTTTGGGAATTGAGAAGTTTAGTCACTTTGGCCGAAAACCAACTACCTTTTAGTTAGCCACGTTACAACCCGTAAAAAGACTTTTTTGATTCTAGAAACTAGCTCGTTGTGGTATAGTGGTAAGAATAGATGCAAGCATATGGAAATCAAGCTCAATATCTTGTGATTGTGTGAAATCTCATCGTCCCTAAACACGTGAGTGAGCGTTTTCATTTCTTGTATCCATTTTTTATGAGTGGTTCATGTCCTTAGCATTAACCTTGTTACAAAGTTAGGTGATGATCTCGTTTTACTTGAACATGCTAAGATAACTTTGATGAGCTATGAGGTATTGCATGAGGTAGATTAATTACTCTACTTTGTTTTGATTGAGGACAATCAAAGGTTCAAGTTTTGGGGTTGATAAGCTCATTATTTTACTTGCTTATCTATATTATTTTCTACTATTTTATGTAGATTTATTGAGTTTATATATATATTATGTGCATGAGTCTATATTAGGTGGTATTATGCGCGTTTTGGTGTTTTTGTAGGGTTTTAGGCCTAAATTCACGAGAAATCCATTCCGAAAGCAGTGACGTGTAAGAGTAGCAGTGACGATTTTGTCCACAAGAGGAATTTGAGCTATTGGCACATGGCAATGGATGATGCTTTGAGTTAGCTCTCCAACACAACTGGAATCGGGTCAATAGGAGTTCGGAGGAGAAAGTTATGGCCAAAACCGTGAGACCGCGCAGGAGGGCGAAAAGCTGCGTCGACAGATACCAACTGGCATCGATCGACGAAGACCAAGAACTCCCGTCGATCGACAGGGATCAGCCTCGATCGACGCGAGGTCTTCTGCTGGAGTGAAAATCTGATTAAATTCGGATTTATTCATATCTTTAGCCCTAGATTTGATAGGATACATATCCACCCCTATAAATAGCTTATTAAATTCGATTTTTCAGGAGGCATTATCATAGTATTCAGTTTTTAGAGTTTGAAGACTTGGGAAACACGAAACCCTTTTATTTTCTTGTAAGTTCTTTATGTTTATGCAATTTAATATGTTTTATTTTGGATTTCTATCTACGATGAGTGGCTAGAAACCCTAGCGGGTTCTAGGGCTTGATATTATTATGGATGCATGTTAGGATTAATTAATTAGGTTCATGATTCCTGTGTTTATTCTATAATTCTAGATTAATTCAAGGACCGAGAGGTGACTATTAATTTAGATGTCTAGCTATTGATAGAAGGACCGAGAGGTGAATATTGATAATGGGAATAGGAATACATGATACAATCTACACTATCCAAACAGATGTACTAGATGTAGGAATTGAACTGATTTGCTTATCGGATTGACTAATTTGGTGTACTTTGAGACCTAGCGGAGATGAGTCACTAATTAGTAATCTAGGTTATATTTGCCAAACAAGGAAATATAGCATTGTTGCAGTATTCCACCTGTTAAATTAATTGATTCCTACATGTTATCCATAATAGGAGTTCTTCCCTAGAATCTGTGTTCTTTTAAATTTGATTTCAAAACTTTTTTAATTTTCCGTATTGTTCTCTTTACTTTTATAAAACCAATCCCTGATTTTGGATCCCTCAAACAATGAATCTTAGGATCATAATTAGTACATAGGATAATTTCCCCACACAATTCCCCTGGATCGATAACCTTAGGGTTTACAAATTTATTTGCCGCTGTTATTGTAATTAATCTGTTAGAAATAGCAGTGATCAAATTGGCGCCGTTGCCGGGGAGTTGCTAGATTTTATCTTGTTACTAGTTCGTTCTAGGATTTGCTGGATTGAGTTTTAAATTTTCTGTACGTGTGCGTGTGTGAGTTTTCGAGTCTACATCTCACGTCGATCGACGCCACCTAGCGTCGATCGACGTCGATCACTTTGCAGCGTCGATTGACAGACACCTTTTGTCGATCGACGCCGATCACTCTTTTGCGACGATCAACATGAATCCACGTCGATCGACGCCGAACTGATTCTACTTATTTCCTGTGCAGGTGCATGAACACGCGAGCCAAAGGAAAAACACTTGAAGCCTTTGTCCCTGAAATTGAAGCAACCTGCAGAAAAATCAAAAAGAAAGGAAAAGACAAACAACGAGAGATGGCTGAAAATCCTGAAGCACCTCTACAAAATATGACTCCCGAGGAGCAGAGGCAATTTGTGAATGAAGTGCAGCAGCTGAGAGCGCAACTACAAGCATCCCAGGCTACTCAGGCAGAGCAAGCTGCAAGACTGGCAGAGTTGAATAATAGGCAGATTGTGGTTCCGCAAAGGTCCATCTTGGATCGATTTCTTCCACAGCAAGCAGAGGCCGGATTCAGAGTTGGCATTGATGCCAACAATTTTGAGCTACACACAAGCCTTATTCAGATGGTGCAACAAAACCAGTTTGGGGGAAGAGCTGTAGAAGATCCATATACCCACCTCAACCAATTCATCGAGGTGTGTAACACTGTGAAGTAGAACGGAGTAACCCAAGATGTGATCAGGATGAGACTATTCTCGTTCTCACTCTGAGACGAGGCACGGTCTTGGTTTGCTGGACTGGATAAGAGTTAGATCGGGACATGGGAGGAGCTTCGAGCAGAGTTCCTTACCAACTACTTCCCACCGAGCCTGCTGCTGAAGAGGAAAGCTGCCATTACCACTTTCAAGCAGATGTACAACGAGTCACTTTACGAGGCCTGGAAGAGATACAAAGAGCTTCTACGACTCTGTCCTGGGCATGGCATCGATCTGGAGATGCAAGTGTGTCATTTTTATGAGGGACTAAACCCTCACATGAAAGAGCTGGTTGATGCATCTGCCGGAGGAATACTGATGAAGAAGAGTGGTGCAGAGAGTATGAGGTTGCTGGCTGATATGGCGCTGAATAGCCACCAATGGCCAACTGATAGGCAGCTACCAGTCAAAACCGTAGAGACAAAGCCTGAATTCGACGTGGTCGCTGAGGTGAAAAAGCTCTGGGACGAGATTGAAAAATTGGGCACAACACAAGCTGCATCTGTTGCAGAGCCAAGCATGGCCATAGTACCCGTGGAGGCTGACTACATCAACAGGGGTGCAAGCAGTTCGTCTGGAACTACCGGTACGGAGGTGAATTACATTGGCGGTGGTTATCACAATAACTACCGAGGCAATCAAGGGTATCAGTACAACCATGGGCGATCTCACCCTGGTTTTTCCTATGCTAACCCTTCTGCTGCAGAACACCCTCCGCCTGGTTTTGATGCAGGTACTGGAGGAGAGATCGTGGAAAGGAAGAAATCCGTGCTAGAGGAAACGCTCGAGAAATTCATCAAGAGCTCGGATAACCGGTTTGGGAAAGTAGAAACCGAAGTGAAGGGGATGGCCGACCACATGCAGCTGATGACAAAACACCTTCAGATGATGGACACGCAATTGAGCCAGATTGCCACGACACTCGGCAACCAACACAAGCCTGGAAAGCTTTCGAGCACAACGGAGGTGAACCCAAAGGCCCAAAAAGACTGCAAAGCCGTTACTCTGAGGTCTGGGATGAGCTACAAGGGTCCCGAGATGGTTGTGGACGATTCTGGAGGCAAAAAGGAGCAAAACTGCGCAGGAGATGAGTCCACGTCGATCGATGCACCATTCTTGTCGATCAACGCAGAAGAAAAAGACCCGTCAATCGACGCTACCCTACATCGATCGACGTCGAAGTCTGTTCCTGGCACGAAGCTGAAGCAGTCTCAAGAGCAACTCCCTCCTTTGCCATTCCCTTAGAGGTTCGCGAAGCAGAGAGAGGACGAGAAGTTCTCCAGATTTGTGGAGAATCTGAAGAAGATCAACATCAATATCCCCGCTGATCGAAGCACTGAAGGAAATCTCGGGGTACATGAAGTACCTTCGAAAATTGATGAGTGGAAAGAAGCAGTTCGTGGAGAACGAGAAGGTGAAGATCCACGAGCAGTGCAGCCTGCTACTTCAAAAGCAGGTGCCCATCAAGAGAAGCGATCCTGGATGCTTCTCTATTCCGATTGAGATTGGGGGACACACGTTCGAGAGAGTACTTTGCGATCGTGGGGCCAGTATCAACCTGATGCCGTACTCCATCTACAAACGTCTCAACAACGGAGAGATGAGGCCCACGACGATCTCCCTGCAGATGGCGGACAGGTCTGTGTCCCGCCCAAAAGGTATACTAGAGGATGTGCTCATTTGCGTGGGCCATCTCATTTTTCCTGCAGATTTTGTGGTGCACGAGATGAAGGAGGACGAGAACATGCCCATGATCTTGGGGCGTGAGTTTCTCGACACTAGCGCCGCTCTCATTGACTGTCGAGGCGGTGAGATCACACTTCGAGCAAACGACAAGAGGATCACCTTTGTGATCGACAAGAACAAGAAGAAGGCGGAGTGCAATCGAATCTCCACTACTGACAAAGAAGATGAAACTGAAGAGGAAGAAGCCGCTGCCATCGAATGGGAGCGAGGAAACAATAGGGTAGCAGTGTCAACTGCGCCATCTTTTTCTGAGCTCACCACCATTATCAAAGACCGAAAAGTCTACATGGTGGATGCCAAAGGTCGGCGAGTCTGGACCCGACGAGCTGCGACGTTAAATCAAGCACTTGTTGGGAGTTAATTAAAAAAAGGGAGATCGGCTCCACGTCAATCGACGCAGCCTGGCGTTGATCGACACCGAGCAGCCCGGCGTGATACACTTTGATTCGCGAAGGGATCGACAAGAAGGCTTCAAGTCAATCGACGCGAAGTGCCAACAGTCACTATTTCACGCCGCGCAATATCTGAAGACTCCGGGGGATAAAAAGTTGATGTCTGAGATCAACTATCAGGTATCGTTCCCTCTTTTGTCTGATTTTCAAACTTATTCCATTCTTCGAGTTGGAAATAAGTTTGGGGGGATGTGGACAAGAGATGGAACGTCTTATCTTCTATTTATTCTGCTTTCTGTCTTTAAATTTTTGCCTTAAATTTTAAAATTTTATTCTATTTTGTGAGGAAAATTTTTGAGTTTTGAAATAATCCGAATGAGGTTGTGAGATTAGAATTGGTTGAGGGTTGAGTTGGAGTTGATTGTGATTGTGGTTAGATGCCTATGAATGCAGAATACCGCATGATAGGATTGATTTGACACTTATACTTGCTTGCTGATTGAGCTGATTTGAAATTGACTGTGGAAGAAAATTTTTGAACCCTTGCGTGAGAAATTTGAGCCTTTATTCGTTTGATGTGAGATTCACATGTGTGTTTTTATTTCTCTAGAACTTGCCTATTTTCTGTGTTGAGACTTCATAGTGTGCACAAGTTTAGGAAATGATCTTAGGCCATCTTTGATAGCCTAATTCCCTAAACACTGTCCCTTCACATTAAATTTTCCCTAGTTAGCCACTTTTGAGCTTATACAAAATTTTTCTTTCCTTGTGTATGAGATTAAGAAGAAGTATTGGTTTTGCTCATGTCTTGAGTTGTGGTATATGAGGTGGAATGATTGTGATATGGAGATAAGAAAATCTAAATTAGTGGTGAAAAGATGTGTGAAAAAGAAGCTCAAAGAAAAATAATTAGAATTCTCATAAGCTCTCTGAAAAGAAAAGAATACAAAATTATGTAAAGAGCATAAGAGATTCAAAATGAGCTAGAAAAAAAAAAGAAGAGGTTGTGTATTTGTTGATATATTTGCGGTGAAGGTTGGATGATGAATAGATGGTGGTTGCATTGGCTGAGAATGATCAACTCAATTTAATTTAGTCACTTGGCCAAATTTTCCCTACCCTTCACAAACAGCCTACATTACAACCTATTGAAAGTCCTTTTTGATTCTAGACTCGTGTACACATTCTAGCAGTGGAGATATTAGAAAATTTGCAAGCCTATGGTAGAAATTTCTTCATACATGTTGTTGAGTGCTTTAATCTATACCTTAAACACTTGAGAGTTGAGCGATACACTTCCTGTGAGTTCTTCCACTGTTGATGAATTTTCTGTCTCTTTCAAATTGCTTGTGTGTAGTGGATTTTTGACCCTTGACTGTGATGAATCTTGTGAGGCATTGCAATTTAATCGCATGATCTTTTGATTTCTTTCTTGCTTATTGATTGAGGACAATCAAACGTTCAAGTTTGGGGGGTTTGATAAGCTCATTATTTTACTCGCTTATCTATATTATTTTCTACTATTTTATGTAGTTTAATTGAGTTTATATATATATATATATTATGTGCATGAGTCTATATTAGGTGGTATTATGCGCGTTTTGGTGTTTTTGTAGGGTTTTAGACCTAAATTAATGAGAAATCCATTCCGGAAGCAGTGTCGTGTAAGAGTAGCAGAGACGATTTTGTCCACAAGAGGAATTTGAGCTATTGGCACATGGCAATGGATGATGCTTTGAGTTAGCTCTCCAACGCAACTGGAATCGGGTCAATCGGAGTTCAGAGGAGAAAGTTATGGCCAAAACCGTGAGACCGCGCAGGAGGGCGAAAAGCTGCGTCGACAGATGCCAACTGGCATCGATCGACGAAGACCAAGAACTCCCGTCGATCGATGGGGATCAGCCTCGATCGACACAAGGTCTTCTGCTGGAGCGAAAATCTGATTAAATTCAAATTTATTCATATCTTTAGCCCTAGATTTGATAGGATACATATCAACCCCTATAAATAGCTTATTAAATTCGATTTTTCAGGAGGCATTATCATAGTATTCAGTTTTTAGAGTTTGAAGACTTGGGAAACACGAAACCCTTTTATTTTCTTGTAAGTTCTTTATGTTTATGCAATTTAATATGTTTTATTTTGGATTTCTATCTACGATGAGTGGCTAGAAACCCTAGCGGGTTTTAGGGCTTGATATTATTATGGATGCATGTTAGGATTAATTAATTAGGTTCATGATTCCTGTGTTTATTCTATAATTCTAGATTAATTCAAGGACCAAGAGGTGACGATTAATTTAGATGTCTAGCTATTGATAGAAGGACCGAGAGGTGAATATTGATAGCGGGATTAGGAATACATGATACAATCTACACTATCCAAATAGATGTACTAGATGTAGGAATTGAACTGATTTGCTTATTGGATTGACTAATTTGGTGTACTTTGAGACCGATCGGAGATGAGTCACTAATTAGTAATCTAGGTTATATTTGCCAAACAA